>JAHWXV010049954.1:0-18821 GCA_024586415.1 Phrixothrix hirtus
TTGCAATATAAGTTTTAATAAACAGTATATAAAACATGAATTGAATTTCAAACACATGTATATTTATTTGAATACTGCCCTGCCTAAATTAGTCAAAAAATAGTAGTTCCATCTGTTGCACTTTTTAAAATGTGCTAACTTCAATGCCCCACTCATGCTTCATTATTCCTTGCATTAAAACTATATAACGTTTACACGACCCTAAAGAATAACGCGAAACGCGATTCAAAAAGAATTCATATTGATTCTACGCATTTTACGCGATATTCTCAAATACGGGAGTGTAATTAAGAAACATTGAATTAAGGACTGGATAAATTATAAGAAAGTGGTAGTACCGTGCGTGAGTGCCTTAAGTTAAATTAAAAATTAGGAATAGAAATATTAATTAAGTAAAAGATGCACTAAAAATGCGGTAAAATCATTAAACAAGATTACGCAACATAATGCAATCAAACGCCTGAATAAACTGAAAATATTTAAGATCTTTGCGATAAACAGTCACAAACGATCAAAATACCGATCTTCGATTATTAAAACAATAAGTAATTAAGAAACCATTAATTACAGTACAGTGGATTAGAGTCTGTGTTGCATTTAAAAGTATATTGGCAATACTGCTGGACCCTTAACATAGTCGCTTTTAATCATTTATCATCTCATTTTTGTATTTTTTCGCGAAGTTTGTCGAGTTAAATATCATCCTCACTATCAGATGTTTGAAAAAGGTCTTCATGTTCATCTTCTGCATAATTGGGAGAGTAAATATGATTAGTATCGGTAACATAACTACCATAATCTTTAATAGTATATTCTGATTCACCTAAATCTTCTAACAGTATCCTTTAAAAAAAATGACATTAGAATCACAAAATTCTAAAGTATATACTATCTACTGGTGGTATTGCTTATAAAATGGAACAAATAATAAGCCTTTGTCATTGTTTTGATAATATGTTGGTACGTCAATTAGTAAGGACAATAATAAGCACAGAATATAATTTTCTCCTTCTCTATGCAAGGGTTGGGTTTTATGTATGCGAAGAACTAATAAAACCAAATATTTATTATTTGAAACTTTTTTATTGTTTTTCACAATACTTTCCGTGATGGTCGATACATTTTTGTATACGCCGGAATCAGGTATTTCGGAAACATGGATTTTGAACACATCAACTGCCTCTTCCAACGTTGAAAATCGTTGTCCACGCAACGTGTTCTTCAAGTGCGGAAACAAAAACAAATCGTTAGGAGCCAAATCAAGACTATACGACTAATGACCCATTAATTCAACGTTTTGAGTGCTCAAAAAGCCAGGTGTTTGCGTCGATGTGGGCGTCCACATTGTCGTGGTAGAGAATAATCCGGCGTCGAGCGTTCGTTTTTCTTATTCTTCCCAAGACTTCTGGCAAACAAATGGTTGTGTACCATTGGGAATTCACTGTTCTATTATCCTCTAAAACAGTGGTTGCGACATGTTTATTTTTTCCGAAAAACAGGCGATCATTTGTTTCGAAGTGCTTTGAGCGCGAACAACCTTGATGGGTTGGGTTCATCTTGGAAGACCCACATCATCATTGTTGTTTATTTTTGGGTTCGTACCCATATATCTAGAATTAGTTATCTGTGACAATGTTATAAATGGTTTTTGAAGCACCGCAATCGTATTTCTTGAGTATTTCCTTCGACCAATCGACACGAGCCTCTTTTTAACGATAATTAACTTTGCGGGATCCAACGCGCACACATCTGTTTCACAGCTAAATGTTCATACATTATCGAATGTATGCTAGTCATACTAATACGCAAAGATGCCTGAATTTCACAATAAGTCACATGACGATCTTGATTGACCAGTTCGCGCATGGCATCGATTTTTCTGGAACCTTAACCGATTTTGGACGGGCTCCTTTACATTTATTTGCCAGTGAACTACGACCACGATTAAATTTAGTGAATCAACAAAATATAGTGTCTCTGTGTGGGGCTTCATCACTAAAAGTAGAAGTAAGTTGGTCGACGCGCTGTTGTTTGGATAATTAACGTCTAAAGTCGTAAAAAATCATCGCACGAAAATGTTTGAGTTAATTCCATTTTTTAGCCGACAGGAAATTTTTAACTTAATGAAAACAAAACAAATAGTGTCCGTGTGACAAAACATTCTAAAGACGTATGCCATCAAAACTGTCAAATTGTATGATGCAAACGTCAGATTACATCTAGCACAAGCAGGGTTACTAACTCGCAATACATCAAAGGTTACACTTGCAGCAAATCTTTTAATAAACATACACGAGGAGCGTTCAAATTTAAATTATAATTTCATAATTATTCGAAAACTAACAAACAAACTAAAGTATCTAGTGTCACTTTTCATGTATTCACCCCCGCCTTTCAATGCACTGACGCCACCTTTCAGGCAACTTCCATATCTCCTGAGAAAACAAATTTTGTGACTGCAGATGAATCCGTTCTCGAACAGCTTCAATGACTTCCTCATTGCAGCTAAACTTTCTTCATCCTAGAGGCTCTTTTAAGGGCCCAAACAAATGGAAATTTGATGGGACAATGTGTGGGCGCATGGGGTACAAGACTCTATTTTAATTTTCGAAGTGTATCCATCGTACGAGCAGCGACATGAGGGCGAGCATTATGCTGTAAGAATCGGATTGATTTTTGACTTTTTTTACACTTGTTTCTGATAGATGCGTTGACTGAGCCTGTCAGTAAATTTGAATAGTATTCTGCGTTTATTGTACGTTTTTTGATAGGGAAATGTATATGTAAAACCCCTCTCATATCCCAGAAAAACGTAGCCATAATTTTTCCTGCTGAAACAGTGGATCTTGATTCTTTGAGTATTGGAGATTAAGAGTGCCGCCACTGCATAGATGCTCGTATTAGGAGTGAAATAGTCAACTCACGTTTCATCTCCTTTTTCCTCATATCGTGCCAACAGCGAATGAACGATCTGTAACCGTGTTTGTTTGTGCTGGTCCGTTAGAATTTTTGGAATCCAACGAGAGCATACTTTTCAATAGTGATGCTGATATTTAATGATGCTGTGTACACTACCAATACTGATAGTTTCTCTAGAAGCAATATCCTTTACCGTAACTCGCTGATCATGTTGAATAAGCACATTAACTCTGTCAATAGTCTGCTCCGTTGTTGAAGCTTTGGGATGGCGAGATTGCGGTTCATTTTCAACACGGTCTCGGCCATCTTTAAAGGCCTTCCTCCATTTATAGATGATAACGTCTGATAACGTATCCTCACGGAACGATTTTGTGGGTTTTCACAAATTTTAGAAAGTGTGACTACTCCTTTACTAAGAAATTTAATAATAATACGTTGTTCCATGTTTGAATGCACTTTTTATTCGCTCATGCTTCTTACATTTACCCAATTGTAAGTTGGTGTGTCAACTGACCAAATCAAGCAAGCACTTGTTTCATACTATCAAATAGCAAACTAACCTTGAATTGTTAGTTCATTGTTTTGGCGGAAAATTCAAATTATAATTTAAATTTGAACGCTCCTCGTACTTTTTCGAGACATTATTTTAGATGTAGGTAATCTTGTGAGATAAGGAAAGTTGTAGATTCGGGTTGGTTACGTGTACGAAAAGTAGACCGTAATTCAATTATATTTGCCACTTGAATACAAGCGACAAGTTTCCTGTTATTAATGTTAGCAAAGGGGAAGTACTGGGAAAGTTTAGTGGCCTCAAGTAGTTTTAGCCAGTAAACTATCGTTATATAAATTAGTTTCTATATGCCCTTTATTTCCCAAAATAAATTTTTTAATGTATAAAAGGGTTAACAATGATAACGAAAAATTATGAATAGCAGTGTTAAAAATGCTGACTTTTCTTATAGAAACACTTTTTAAGTTTTCTTAAAGATAATTGATGTTAAAATATTTAAATAATTTAGTATAAACGACCTTTCGAACAATCATAATATTTTAAACGAATCACGCATTAAACAACTAATCAGAAGCATATCAGTTTATTTGTATAGACTTGATATAAATAATCGTAAGATAAGTCCGCCATCTTGCCTAAAATATATTTGATAAAATTTTTGAAATGGCGACATCGGTTATCGCTACTGCATGAAAACATACATATTAATCTAATCAATATTAAATAACTTAACAAAGGCATTTTATCTAGAATGCATAAAGTTTTGCAACGAATTTATTTTGAAAATCGTTAACAGTGCTAATGATTTTTATTTGAACATTTATTTTAAGGTTATTTTTAGCACTAACAGTAAAAACAACTAGAAAATTTTTATTAATAACGTATAAATATAAAATTTTGCGTTATAGGAACTATGTATTGTCGATATATTTTTGTTATTAGAATTCTATTAAATATTATATAAAGAAAATTCTAAAAATACATTTATTGCGGAATCATAATAAGTACATAATATATTGGGACGCCTATGTCCTTGATGATTCATAGAAATTTGGAGGAAATGTCAAATTATAGCAACAGCGCATACGCACATATTTCCATCACCTCTTTGGAGGACCCCACCAAAGCAAAGCCCGAATTGGCCCCTCGTGGTTTTTCGATTGTGAAAAAACACTACGAACTCGAGATAAGGATAAGATGGCGATGTGATTTTGGGTGTTTGTGGAAATGGCCATTAGTAATCGAATTTCTTTCAAAAGTTTCGGAAGTAAATTTTGCGTTCGTTGTGTAATTGTGTTCGTTTCGTTTATTTTGTAAAAGCAACTTAAAGTGAATATCGTAGAACAATGCGCGAATTTAAAGTAGTTGTTCTTGGTTCGGGTGGGGTTGGCAAAAGTGCGCTGACTGTGCAATTCGTTTCCGGTTGTTTTATGGAGAAGTATGACCCAACAATAGAAGATTTTTATAGAAAAGAAATTGAGGTTGATAACTCGCCTTGTGTTTTGGAAATTTTAGATACTGCGGGTACGGAACAATTTGCCAGTATGCGCGACCTCTACATAAAAAACGGGCAAGGGTTCGTAGTTGTCTACAGTCTGACTAATCATCAGACTTTCCAGGATATACGCACAATGAAAGAATTAATCACCAGAGTAAAGGGGACAGAACGTGTACCGATTTTATTAGTAGCTAATAAAGTGGATTTGGAACATCAACGCGAAGTATCTACTACAGAAGGTAATGGTCTTGCACAACTGTGGGCCTGCCCTTTTGTAGAAGCAAGCGCAAAAAATAGGACCAACGTCAATGAAGTGTTTGCAGAAATAGTTCGTGAGATGAACTTTAGTCCTGAAAAGGAGAAGAAAAGTTACTGTTGTTGTACAGTGCTTTAATAACGGCCTCATTTCAATTAATCGTGGGAACAATATGTCTCGATAAGCACAATGTGTAAAATGCTACTGATCAACTTCATCTTTGTGTCCTCTTTAAATGGGGACCAGATATTTTTATTAATGCTCATTGTTTATATGTCATTGTAAATGGCTTGGACTGCACATTACGTATATTTTTATACATTGAACAAACTCGATGCAAACGATGTATGAATATTTTTATTTACGTACGCATTTTTTAACGCAAATCATATCTATAAGGTTAAACGTACACATTCGATAGTGCCTGAAATAATGTTATTAAATATGAATGCATGAAGGAGTCATGGGTGCTACATGGCCTAAAACCAGAACATATTCCATCACCTTTGTACAATTTTAAAAAATGAAGTGTTATGCTTGGCCTATGTTCGTTGGAATATCATATCTTCATTAGTGTACATTGTAATAAAAGCTCATTCATGTAAATAAGTTTACCATAAATTTTATCAAATGTCTGTTTTTGTAAAAAGCTGAATCTACAGTTGATGTGTGTTTGATGAATGCCTGAGTGTATACTAATAAATGTTTATCTGAATAATGGAAAATGCTGATGATTAGGGTGTATGTTAAGAGAGCCAAAAAGGATTTGTGATATGTAGCTATTATAATAAATATCTTCTAAGTGAATATAATTTTTTTATTTAATTAATAATATTTGGTAAATCAGTAACTCGGTCTATATCTTTAAACAAATTATCTCAAAATTCTTAAAATATTTAAATCGATGTGCAATTAATATATTGAAGTTTCACTGTCTTCAGCAGTTTAAAATAGCCTAAACAAGCACTTATGACGTTACATCAATTAGGGACAATAATTGGCCCTAATTGCTAGAATATGCATGAAGTGGAAGATAAGTACAGAATATTAATCATCAAGGAACCTACACAGGAAGTTTCTTAAAAGGATAATTTATAAAACTTCAAGACATAATTTGCTCAAGATGTGTTTTATAATGCAGGAATCAATTGTTAAATGTAAGAAATAAATTTAATATTTTATTAAAATTTTAGTCATTTTTTAGTACTTAGAATATTATTCTCACTCTTATTTTTTTTTTAATTTTAAAAAGTATTACGGCTATTACCCATATTCCAAAAAATTACAAGCATGCAAAATTAAAATGAAAAACCGTCCAACTCAATTTTAGTTTCTCACGTAATGTTAAACTAAATTACTAATTAATATATACAATTTTATTTAAAAACAATAATGCAATTTTTACATACGCACAACTGTTTTGTTCTAGTATCGTATTTAAAATTTTTGTTACTAAATATATCAACATAAATTAGTTTAATTAAAATACTATTACGTGATGTAATTTATACATTAAACATTAATTCTTATCTGAATTATTTTTATACCAAAATATAATTGTATGTGTAATTAGTATTTTACAAAATTTTCATTTTTAACAAATGGATTATACAAGGTGCTTCAAAAGTCTACATATTAAGGCTGTGCATTTTTATATATTATAATAAATATTTAATCTGTACCATTGAACAATATTTTTCATTATTTTTTAAGTATCAATGATGAGTTGAAAAGAAGGTGGGACGTGAGCAGCACAATTTTATGTTATTAGTATTTCTAGTTGAATACATTGTATAAAAATATATGGGGTGTCCATGCTTATTGGAAGTATAAAGAGAAGGAAAAAAGATATTAATTCAAAATTTGTATAAATACTATATGATCGATCAAGAATATTTCCAAGATGATGTTACTTCCGATAATACTGGAAATCACTATGGTATTGCAAATCTTAAATTTTTTGTCAAATTCTAATTTCCCATCAAATTATAAATAACTTTTGTAAATATAATTTGTACTTACTTTTACAGGTTTCAAGAAAAAATTATCAATATTTACTTTCTTTTATTCTATATGAAATATAGATAAAATTTTACTGGAAATACAGGTTTTCTGAATCCCCAAGTCTGAAAATCATGTTTTTAAAAATTGGCCTGTGTGAACAGGATATCTCGAAAACTAAAGACTAAAAGTCATATATAAATAAAATTATATTTTAATTCTTGCCATTTTTTGATTTTTCGCGATTTTCTCGAAATCGGCTCTAACGATTTTTTTTTAAATTCACCATATTTCTTAATCATTTAATATCCTGTCAAGTAATCTAGGTAGTTTCTCAAACAATTTTCTGTCAATCGAGTAACCAGAAGTACCATTTCCGTTAACCTGAAACTATGAAACTAAAAGTTTTAACCAAATGGAAATTTATATTTAAGATCAGAGTTACCCTTGTATGCAAAATCAAGAATTTGGTTAAAATCGGAGAACCGGAAGTACCACTTTATTTCTGTAATTTCTAGATATTTCCCAAACTTTTAGTGTTTTGCGATTTTCTTGAAATCGACTCTAACGATTTTTTAAACTTAGTATATTTCTTAGCTATTTAATTCCATTTTATATGAATTAAACGGTTTTGCTAATAAATTTTTGAAAATGAAGTAATCGGGTACTTGAAATAATAATTGTAAACAATGTAACTCGAAACTAACCATTGTAGTAAAATAAAATGTTGTATTTATTTGCTACCTTCCTGACAAAATTGCTACAACCATTTTTGTAAACTGACTAGGGTTCCAATGTCTTTGATGGCCTTTTATACGAACTTTTCGGTTTATTTGAAAAAATGCATTAAAGTGAGTTATTTGAGAAAATCTCCGGAGTTGCGCAGCGTTTTGCATATGTAGTAATTTGGATGGGTGGCCGTTGCAATTATCGATCTCAAAGTAAACGTGAATAATATTTTAATCATTTATGGACATTATTTGCATATCTATTATATATAAGAGAAAGTTATGTGTTGTCGGACACCAGATTTTTAAAATCCGAAATCTTACTAGCATTAAAAAATTGAAACCTCTAAAACTGAAAACTTCTTAATAGTCATTAGATAATCATCAGGTTGACTTTTTTTTATTGCATCTATCGATAGAAAATGAAATTCCCTTTTTATCTAAATTCAATATTTTTATTTATTTATAATTTTTCATCTTTTTTGAAAATTGTGTGTTATTTTATATTTTTAGAATACTGTGAATTACAAATAAAATTATTAAGCAAGTAGGGGAGATCAGGGTAGTAGCGCAACATAATTTTAAATCGTTGGCAGATAAAAAGGAAATGCCATTAAAGTCGAGATTTTGCATAGAGATAATATTAATTACTGGTAATGTAATGCTTATTTCCAAAACTTCCTCAGATTAACCATTTACTACATATTTTAATTAAAATAATAATTCACTTAACGCTATTTCCTCCACATGTTGAGGTAGTATCACAATAGATTTACACTATTATCCCAAACTGTTGTTTATGACAAAATTGGAATTTAAATAAAGTAATAAACACTTCGGAACATAATATTTTATTCTTATACAGGAAGTTAAAATACAAAAAATAAACAAAATAAATTCTTATGATACCCAGCGGAACATACCAAACAAAACAATATTTTTAAGAAAAGAAAATTGAAATTTTAATTACAATTAAATTTGCAAAAGAAACGAAACGAGAGAAATGATTGTTGACGTTTTGTTTTTCCAAGCAGTTCTGGCTTTGGCAAAATCATTTTTATTTTACAATTTTTTATAATAGAAATATCTAACATATTAGGTAGTACAAAATGCCTGAAATTTTACATTTTTCCAAAAAAATGAAATTTCTCCACTTTGGTTTATGTCGGTTAATAGTTTTTCAACAATATATTTTTCTTTTGTACACTTCAAATTCTACTAAAACATAGTCATGTTTTTTGAGATCTTTGTCTAGGCCTGCGGGCCACATGCAGCCCATTGCAAGTTCTTGTGCGGCCCACCAAGTAATATAACTTTTATATGGTATAGTAAAAACACCTATTTAAGCTACATACTATTACAAAACATCTGACTGCAGCCTGCCGTCCAGAAAAGGTTGCCGACCCCTGGTCTAGGTCATTAAACTGGCGATAATAATTTCTTCTTTTGAATTATCACTCATTATTAACAATTCTTTGTCAACTTCTTTTCTTTGTTATAATTCCTCTCGATTGCCTATCACTTGCAAGATCTCTTTTGTCTGATCTAGCTGCTTTCTATTTGTTCGATTTTTTATGTTTTTGAACTAACTCATCTCGTAGCAGAGTGGCACTTAAAATTTCTGAATGTCTCTTCCTACTTAGACAGCTTGTGCTTCTTCAGTTGGAATTGAAAAAATTTCATTTGCATAAAATTTTGTAGTTTCCTTTAAAGCCAATACTTGTATTTCTATCATATCTTGTTTGCTAGTAGATGCGAGTATAGTTTCAACTTTTTGTTCTCTTATTATGGAAAGGACACTTGTAGCAATAAAGTCCTCTTCAGGAAAAATACTTGGTTGATATGGGAAAATTCTAGGCACCCTAAAACCGGTAACGCCTCTATCCACTGTTGCCATTTTCTGGTACGATCTACCAAACAATTCAGCCATTTCATAAACAAATCCTTTTACCAGTAGTTAATTTCATCCAGTATGGACACTGATAGTTGAATTCAGTTTTTAATCGACCATAAAATACCCTGCCCAGTGGCTGGGTTTTATGGGAAGTATGAGGTGGTAAGGATAACATCCCAACACCACATTCCTTAACCAGATGGAACACTGAAAGCAAAATATGGCTTTTGTGGTTGTCTAAAATTGGACACCCTATGTTCTGTAGAAGGTCTTACAATATTTATAAAGTGTTCCACCCACTTTATTGCTCCAACCATTGGAACTAGCAAATCCCTTTGACCCCGAAGAAGAATTCTTTATTAGTTTATCATTAATAGTTTTCCTTAGAAAAATAATGAATGGGGAACGTAGCTTCCAGAAGTATTAAAACAACAGATAATAGTGAGAGTTTTCCCTCTTTTGGCACTTATGATTTTTCCTATTTGTTGCATTCTCTCTGGCGCCAACATTTTCATAGGCTGGTGTACAGTCTGTAAACCACTTTCATCAACGTTATTAATGTTAATAGCTGAATAAGTGTTTTTCTCATGTAAGATTGAAACGATGCTAAAAAATCCATCGACTCCAATTTTATTAAATTCTACGATATGGTTCAACCTTGTTGGTTCAGGCGACCTAAGTGATATTATAATGGTGTGTGTGAAGTTAGCCCCCCATTTTTTTTAAAATCTAATTTTACTTGGAGTGCTGTGTAGATTTACAATATTTCCAGAGTTCCTGATAAGTTCTAGAAATAGTTCTGGCGATTAAAGGCGTAAAAATGAACTTTGAAATTTTGGGGGGTTAACTTCATGCAGCTTCTCATTTACGAAAAATATCATTTTTTATTAGAGTTCTGGATAGATTTTAAATAGTTCCAGGGTTCATGATATGTTTTAGATAGAGTTCTACCCAAGAAAATAAAAAAAATCAGAGTTGAATTTTCAAAAGTAGTACCTATAAATCGCCTGTAACTTTTTGGTTTTCAGTTGTACAGATTTTTGTCATTAGGATCTTCGATAGATCATCAGAGGGGCTATTCAGAACTCCTAACAGAACTGCTAGAACTGGCAATTCTGTTAGGAGTTCTGAATAGTCCCTCCAATGCTTTATCGAAAATCTTAATGACAAAAATCTGTAGAATCTATGCTCAAAAAATTACGAGTGATTATTGGTATCGACTTTGTCATTTCAAAGTACGAAAAATTATTTTAAGAGTTCTGACAAAAATCTGTATAACTGAAACCAAAAAGTTATAGGTACTACTTTTGAAAATTCAAGTCTTTTTTATTTTCTTGGGCAGAACTCTATCTAAAACATATCAAGAACTCTGGAACTATTCAAAATCTATTCAGAACTCTAATAAAAAATGATATGTTTTGTAAATGTGGGGTTGCGTGAAGTTAACCCCCCAAAATTTCGAAGTTCATTTTTATGTCTTTAATTGCCAAAACTATTTCTAGAACCTATCAGGAACTCTAGAACTATTGTAAATCTACACAGAACTCCAAGAAAAACAAGATTCATACACATCAGGGTATCTCTTCATGAGCCACCGATAAAAATCCCATCCAGTAATTTTTTCATTCTGTTCTCAACGCCAAGCTTTTTAGCATATAGAAATGTAAGTTCTAGAAATTTTTTAATACTCAAGCGATACTACTATTATGACAATTTTACTCAATATTCGGCTAGTTTGCTTTTCTGTTCAAGTGTAAATGTTGGTTTCTTACCTAGTGCTTTTGGTATCACAAGAATATTTATAAAATTTTGTCATTTGCTTTGGATGTAATCCTTTATTGTAATATAAGTATACCATATTTTTTACTGGCTTGATTAATATTAAACTTCTTTATCTTGACATCATGAATGGCTCTGTTTAAATCATCAATGCTCTAAAGCACTTGAATATCCTCTTTTGGTACACACGAAATAAAAGTGTATATATATATATATATATGTATATGAGGTAATAGCGCAATAATGCTATTGCCCCTATATTTATAATACGTTATTACCCTGTTGGCAGTTAATTACATACAATGTCATATTTTTGCCTGGCAGTTAAATATTGGTATACTATCAACATAAGTATAATCAGAAGCATAAAACGAGTATTTACATTAATAAAATTTAGATTTACGTGTATACTTACTTTTACATTACACCATAAATAATCATGGAGACAAGATTACAATTTAATTTTCTATAGGGAACACGTACATCTAGCTCATTCCAAATACTGACTATTGTTATCTTCATAGCTGTATCCAAATTTATTTGTTACCAGTGCATCAAATCTGTGCTATTTCCCGGATTGCGCTATTACTCCCTAATTGTTACTGTTATTTATAAGCATTTGTATTGGTGATTATTGTTGCTAGTTCTGTTTTATATTTGATTGTCGTATTACAAATCAGACGGATTTTATTACTGTACTTGTTAAAATGAAATACACGACTTTCAGCATTAACCCACTAGTATGACCTAATTTGTTTTTCTTAACAGAACTGATTATTTTAACATATTTTGGTTAATGTATGGTGCAACTAACGAAAAAACTAATTTCTGTAAAAAAATTTATTAGACCTTAAGCAAAACATGGTTAATATGGGGTACATTTCGTTCTAGCTTTAATGAGTTTTTGTATGGAATATGACATTACAGTCTAGGCAAATATCAACATAACATTTGATGTACATTATTCTGGTACTGGATGTACATTTTTCGCCAGCACAGTGCCTCCTTTTTTATCTAGAATTGCAGTAAGAAGAGGATTGTTCCTGTCACAACCTACTTCATTTGCAATGCTATTCAAAGAAATACTTGATTTTGAAATATGCGGTCTGCCCACTTCCTTGGGTACAGTTTGATACATTTTTAGGTAAACTTGAGCTATGGTCTTCCTGAATACAGGTGAGATATTTGATGATATTTTTTTATACAAATTCCACACATTGTTTATGCTCCATCACCGTTTCTTATACCTAACTTCTACATGCTAACATGAAATATTTGTGTTCATTAATAGATTCCTTCCATGTTATTGTTGTATTTTCCTATTGGATTGGGACGTGGAACTTGTATGTACTTTTTTTCTGATTGACTATATCCTCCAACATTTACAGAACGAAAAATGCCATGACATGTAAATCCAACAGTTAACAATGTTATTATTTGTCCACTTTATGAATATAATACCGTCTGATTTGTTAATTGCCGACATAAGATTCATGCTTGGTTTTTCTTTTAAGGCATTTTCTTGTATCTAACGGACAATTTTGTGCTAGCCTGTCTTTCCTAAAGGTCCTAGTTGCTCCATAACTGTTTTATCTTAGAAAGTTGAAGAGACATGCTGGTAAATAAGTTGTCTAAGTAAAACTTATATGGAAGTTACAGATTTTTCAAATCTCTGATCATAGACAAATGGTGCGGTATATTTTCCAAACATCTTCGTATAGATGTCAAAATTGATTAAATATTCATTAGGGGTATTCAAACACTGCATCTTAAATCCAAATCTAATGGGTTTTCCTCTGATGCATTACTTGCGCCCATATCTGGCATAATATTTTATTATGGACTCATCAAAGTCCAGTTACTCAATTGGTATGAAATTCTCAAAAAAGATTTTTTTTAATTTGTTCATTAATGGTCAAAGTTTATACAACTTGTCTGATTTGCCGATATAATTATTGTGTTCGCAATGGATGAACCTCAGAATTTCCGTAAATCGATCTCATGTCATAGCTTCACTTACTGCAATATTTTGCATGTCTGGTATCGAATCCCAAAAATGACATTTGGATGGGTTGATATCGTAACCACTACCAATTAGAATTCAGATGAAATATTTTATTTCCTGGGTTGTGGATCTGAGGATCAGAGTAATTTTTGAATAAGGCGTACATTTTTGATTCTGTTTGTAACAAATTTATTATATCATTATCAATAAACTGCTCAAAAAAATTGATGCAAGGCATTTGAGACTGTATTTGGCATAGAATGGGCACAAGGAAAGATTTTGAGCAGTTTATAATATCTGTGTTCTTTACATAATTAATATTATCTTTGCGATTTATTTTCTCCGTGCCATTTTCGGATGAGACCCAAAAATATAATATCGGACATTGCCCAGAGCTGGGTAATCGTATAAGATGAAATGATGTTTCATCATCTTTACTACATTTCCTACAGAGAGGATCCGGGTGGACTTTGATTGTAGTTATGTATTTATTGAAGCTATGGCCTGTGTAAGCTCAGATTTCTTTGCTGCTTAACAAAAATAAGAACTGAGTTTGTTTAAACGCTGGACCTAAAATTAAAGTCTTAACTTGTCTAAAGGTTTGTTTATCCCACCATTATTTGAACCTGAAGGACAGGTTGACCTCAATGGTGAATTTTATAAGGGTGTCAGGTAATCCAGTGTTGGGGTGGCTGTTTTCATAGCAGAACCCGCCCTGACCAACAAATATACTTTTTCATTACCTGCATGTCCCTGGTGGCCAGGAATCCAGCAAATAGTCACTTTTTTGTTTCTACATGCTAGAGCCTGTATTTTCTGCCAGCATTCCCACATCAGTTTGAATGATATAGTGGGGTTCGATAGAACCTTTATAGCACTTTGGCTGTCTGTGAAAATAGTGAGGTGTAGATTGTGTTAGTCCCTACTCATATAAATTGACAGTTTGAATTTGTCATATTTTGTGATTAATTGGTTTTGTAATTTGTTATTGCAATAACTATGAAATAAAATATTATAGTAATAAAAATTTAATAACAGCATGAGGCACCTAGTATTTTACGGAACGTTTTCGAGAATTTAATTTAATAATAAAGTTCTTCCCACTACATTTATTGACATTATTATTATAGATAATTGCAAGTTATGTATTAACTGTTGTTGGCGTGCATGTGTCTAGCTACACTCTATGAAAAAATTTCATAGCCCACTGGGAACTGAAATTTAAATAACCATATATTGGGATTCTAAGGTTAAATTGTTGAGAAAAATATTATTGCTCTTGTCCTTAAGTCCAAAGACTTCTAAAACTTCACAAGTATGATCAAAACAGTTGGATAGACAAATCGAAATTCTTCAAAGAATATACTTTTAACTGTCATAATTGACACATTTTGGTATGCTAATAGGTCATCGATGCTATATTTTCATTTATTGTGGTACTTTGAACAGCCAAAGATATTTGAAAATTTTAAGAAGACAACTGCAAAAGTGCTTGGACGATTTACCGTTGGCACAATTAACAACATACTGGTATCAATTGGAAGGACTCCAACACACTGTAGTCCTACAATAAGTGAACTGGTGACCTCGGTTGCCAAATCCTCATATTTAACAACTCTAGATTTCATTTATAGTGTAAGGGGTACAAAATTCCAGTTACCACTAGAGAAGAATTACAAATCAATTAATTTGAGTACAAATAGAAGAATTCTTAAATGCCTAGAAATGCAAGGTGGCCACCGAATATATTTTATTAACTTTAATAAAGTATTGTTTAGTTGTTTTAATTTGAATTTAATTTCAGTAATAAAAACTGGAAGTTTTCAGAAAGGGTGAAAAATTACAAATAGCTCGTCCTATATAGATGGAAAAGTAATTTAATTATCTATCGACAGATGTAAAAAAACAGGCAACGCAATTAAAAATAATTAACTTTTTAGAGATTCTCTGATGTCGGTGAAGAAGGTTGAATATTTCCTTGCTTCTAGTAAATTTTTAAAAAACACCTTTTCAATTTTTGAGATATTTAATTTTTTTCTCAAAAACAGTAAAAGATAGATGCAAGTTATTTTTTAAAAGTTATTTACAGTTTGATGTAGATTTAGAATAAGTCTAAATAAGACTTAAATTAAGTTAGTGCCGATTTTCGATTTCATTGGAAGTCATATCATATTGAAAATATTTTTTGTTGGTAGATTCAATGTCATAAGGTACTTATACAAATTTTGAACTTAATATCTTTTTGTTCTATTTATATTTCTATTAAGTCATGAACATGAGATGCCCCGTATGCAAGTGTTTTGTGTAAGGTAAATAAAACTTATTTGTTAAAATTTAAAATAAAGGAAAAATTAGAAAACTTTATCTCATTGTGCTCCAAAGCTTGGGACACAATGAGACAAACTATGTTCAAATCTTATCAAAATTAATTAACAAAAAATGTAATTTTTATTGTAGATGATTATAAACATGTATTTAATTATTAACAAAAATATAAATTTATTGTAAATTATTATTATTATTTACATCTTCATGTTTTGATTACTTATAAAACAAAATGACTAATTTTGATAACAAGAAACAAGCATGAGTCAATTCCAATTCAAGGATAACAAAAAATTTATTAAATTAAAATCATTACACAAATAATGAAGGTAAGCAGCCTCTATAATTATTGAATAGGGCAGATTTAAAGAATCCAAAGCAACATTGGCATTTTGCATACTAAGTTTCTCAAAAGCATGCATTACAAAACTTGCCCTTTGTTGCTAATTTTAAAAATGGTTAAACAATTTATAACAAATTTTACTATTATAATTTAATAATAAAACATCCACAAATAGCATCATTTGAAATATACATTGTGTGCAAAATTGTTTGAAATGACATATACAGGAGCGGGCAAAAGAATGGAACACATGAGTTATTTTTACACCACTGAAATGATTTAAATGAAATTTTGTACACAAAGGTTTTAATATATGGCAAATTCATTGGTGCTAATGTTAATTTCATTTAACTTCCGGTTTAACCGGAAACAATAGCAACTTTGTTACTTTAAATGAAACACCTGTATATATTTTTAGATTTGTATAGAACGGTTCTTTAAAAGTCCAATAGTATAGGGTTTGGTACCTTTATTTTTAGTAAATTCTGGGATATTAAGAAAATGTTTAAAAAATTTATTTACCACTTGATGTAGTCACCTATGAAAACAAATAAAAATAAAAATTGTTGAAGTTATAATTGTGTTTTAAAATGGTACAGATAATAGAAAGAAAAAGAATAGAGCTTTTGATGATGGTTGGTTATGGTGACAGGTATCGGACTCGGCAAGGGGTATGTACCTTATTCAATTGTCATCAGAATCATTAACCAATAACCTGCACTACTGTTACCATAATACTAAGGAGATTGTTTAACACAAACGGCAACGTTTGTATTTCACCTAAAACTGGATGTCCACAAGTAGCAACTAATGAAACTAAAGTACAAGACATCAAGGTGGCTGCAGGAAACTCCAAAAACATCGACCTTACACAGATGCATGATATTAGTTGCAGGTAAGTAGCGAGAGTACTACAAAAAGAAAAATACCATCCATATAAAGTTCAACTAATCCATGAGTAACAGAAAATGATTTTGACCGTAAACTTTAGGTTTTTGAGACTATATGGATTTTTGTAGCACCAATCCAAATAAGATCATGAATGTAGTTTTTCAGATGAATTAACTTTTTGCCTACATGGGACAGTTAATTGTTATAAGTATTAATATTGGGCGACAGAAATTCCCCACTGGGTTGAAGATGCATGTACACAACATCCCCAAAGATTAAACGTATGGGCTAGGATTTACAGAAACAATAATTGGTCATTTTTTTATAAATTATAAATTTATAAATAGTCTAGCATATTTAGAAATTTTAAAAAACCAAATTATTCCATCTCTTGAAGAACATGGAGATATCCCTGAAGATATGTGGTTTCAACAAGAGGGAACCCCACCTCATTTCTGTAATAATGTGAGGCAGTACTTAAACCAACTATTTCAAAATAAATGAATAGGTCAAAGAGTCTATTCAATGGCTTCCATGTTCCCCAGATCTTACTACTCTTGATTTTTTTCTTTGGGGCCACCTGAAATCATGGATGTATAATGAACCACTTCATAATTTGGAAAATCCAAAAATAGGATCACAGGGGAAACAGCCAGAATCAATATGGGTATGCTGAGAAATGTAATTGGAGGTTTTGTGAATATACTTGCTTGTCAAAAAATAAATGGGGAACATTAGCAATAAAGTTTCAAATTAAGAGTTTTTAAGGCTTTATGGGTAATATCTCTGCAGTTATTATTTTTCTGTTTTCATAGGTAACTGCATCAAGATGTTTTTAAACATTTTACTTAGTATCTCGGTATTTACTAAAAATAATGATACCAAACATATATTATTGAACTTTTAGGCTGGGAGCACACCTATCAAGCAAAATGCTTAAAGCAAAACATTTTGTTTAACTGTCAAATAAAGGCACCTTTTATTCAATAGGTTTAAATGCGACCAACGTACACTTATGCAGCAAAATGCTTAAACCCGCTTAAAGCTGCTTTAAGCACGATCGAACACAATACAGCAGAAAACAAAAGTTCTTTAAGCACTGACCATTGTTTGAAGGCCGAATATTTTTGTGTTCGCATACGCCGACTGAAACAGCAAGGAAGAAATTCAGATTCATACCATCTGAGGATGACAATGGAGGTGGATGCAGAAAGATTAATCGCTTTGGTTGAATAACGACCACCTATTTATAATTATACATTAAATGAACATCACTGCAGAGATTTAGTTGAGAAGTTATGGGCGGAAGTGGCTTCAGAATTAGATAGCACAGGTAAGCAATATTATTGTTTATTTATTACAACCAGCGAGAAACCTACACATATTTAACTGATTATGATGTGAACAGGATAAATTACAGTGAAATTTATAATTTTGAATAACTTAAATAATATAGTGAGAAATTGGGCATATTCATATCTAATCTAATAAATTAAAAGGTCTTCGCCCAAATTTGGGCAAAGACCTTTTAATTTATTAGATTAGATTTGAATAACTTATTGATTAATTAGGTATAAACTTATTGGTTTGGAGAATACTAATAATATTAAAAATACTGACAATAATAATAGTCCTAGAAGACTAAAACTAAATCCAATTAGTAAAAATTGT
>JAHWXV010049965.1:0-10125 GCA_024586415.1 Phrixothrix hirtus
GTAATAAAACAACATGAAATCACTAATATCAAAATTTAGGAGAATATTACTATTATGTTGTTTTAAATGAGTAAATTACAAGTTGGTCTAAAAAAAATTTTTAATTTTAAATTCTAAATCACAAAATCATTACCATTTTGTTACACATTACTTGCCGTTGCTTTTCTTTTCTTTGTGCTTCAAATCAATTCTATATGATGCAGTATAGCTAAAGCGATATACCAAGTTTACTTAATTCTCCATAACAAATATAATAATTTACGGCTATATTAGTGTTTAACATAACATAGCCCTAATACATCATTGCAATATGATGTAGGTATATATTAATTTGCTTACCTAAATCAATTTATCGACGGTAAACTGGCGTCTTGAAAAAGACTATTTGGTTTAAATAGGTCGTAAAATGTAAGAAAAAATATAAAATAAGACAGTTTTAATGCACATACAAAATGGCAAACGGCATTAGAATGAGATTTAACGCATAATGTATATTTTTAAATACAGCGATATGATTGGTTGCTGTAGTTTGTTATTATTTTTAGATCGCATATTTTCCGGGACTTTTTTAATCTTGGTGGCACTGTATATGACATATAGTATAGAGAAAGTATTGTTTTCATTCAAAATTTTCGATGTCGAAATTTTAGTGGAAATACATGTTTTCGGGTCCCCTGAAGGTCCCCATAACCCTGGTAGTTTACAAGCGAAAGTCCCCACAAATATAGAAATACAAACTCACACATGCACACACGCATGCACGCACTCGCGCACGTACGCACGCACGCACGCACACACATACATACACATACACAGAGAAAAATGACGGTAAAACGAGAACCGGAAGTAGTCTTACCATTAACTATGAATTAAATAACTATGAAACTGGAAGTCCTAAATAAATGAAAATTTGTATATGAGATCCTTACTACCTTTGTATATCGAATCAAGAATTTTGTTAGAGTCGAATAACCGGAAGTACGACTTTATTTTTGTTACTTTTAGATATTTTCTGAATTTTCGTGTTTTTTTATTTTCTTGAAATCGGCTATAACGATTTTTTTAGAACTTACTAAATTTCTTAGATACTTCATTCCTTTTTATATGAATCAAGCCGTACCTCTAACAAATTTTCTAAAATCGAGTAACCGGAAGTCCTTGGTGTATTAATTGCGAACAACATATCTCAGAAACCAGATATGATATATGAATGAAATTGTATATTTCAATTTCTTATCTTCTGCATATGAGACGTAAAGAATTTAGTTAAAATCGAATGACTGGAACTTTATTCTTGTGATTTTTATGTTTTTTTGCGATTTTCTCGAAAACAGCTATAACCTTTATTTTTAAATGTGCTACGGTTATTAAGTATTTAATGCTCCTTTACTTGAACTTAACAGTTTTTCTGAAAAAATGCGTTGAAGCAATTTATCAGAGAAAATTTCCGGAGTTACGCAGCCTTTCGCCTGTCCAAAAACTTGGATGAGTGACCGTTACGATTATCGCTTCAAAAATAAACGTAGACAATAATCTAATCATTTTTTGACACTATTAGCGTATCAATGTGCTTAAGAAGAAGCAGCCTGTTGTCTCACACCATATTTTTATTAAATCGAAACGTCTACCAAATCAGTTTTAATAAGAGTGAGATGCTAGATAACTAGATAACTGTAGATATGTGGAAAACACCAGCTATCTGTAAAGTACCCTTCCCATTCAATATTCAAAAGTATTTCGACACTACATTATATACATTGTGGTGCTGAATAATGACAGAAAGCCAAATTATATTAACAATCATTATTGTGCTTTTGGAACATGAAAGCATGAGATCGTCTTCAATCTAATAGGAAATGTCAACAGCTATATCCTTTAAAAGTTAGTGTAAGAACGAATCAAACGTTACAATTCAACCCCTAATAAAATTGAAAAAATTGATTGATTCAAAATCTTTTTGTTTATTTAAGAGGGAAATAGAACGGCTTTTAAAAATAATTCCATCCAGATGGCACCATAAATGAATATGTCTTATTTTATTTAGGTTTACAACCAATTGCAATCATTATGCTTCTTACTTATTTACGATTCGTGACTTAAAACCTAAGGTCATTCGTTGTAAACAGTTCAAAGTTGTAAAATAAATATTGTAACCAGATATCTACTCAGGTATTATTAATCGATTTTAGTTGCATTTCAATATATATATTAAATAATTAATTATTTAATTTGTGATTTTATTAATTGTTTCTATCTTTGAATAGAAATATACAAAGACAAGCATATACAGATAATTGCAAAATTTGGGTACACTAATGACAACTTAGAAAGAATGCTGTTTACTAAAAAGCATTATAACAAATCGAAAAGCTCTTTGGGCCCTTAGCGGTTGTTAAAAATGCCGTTTACATGAATTAGCTCGTAGCTCCGGCAACCACAAAGAATGACAGGGGTTTTTAATAGTGTTTGTTCGTTATAATTGGGCTAAAAACTCAGTACGGGTTACGAGAGTCAAAAATCGGAGAAAAATATGATACTTTTGGGCGCCACCTCATCTGGTTTTCTTTACGGAAGTTCTTCTGGAAAATAAATGATAAGGAATCTAATTTCAACCGTAATGCGATGTTCTTATTCTGTGATACTTACGAGATAATTATTTACCGTACGCCACTGGAGAAGCTTTCCTAATGTAGTTCGGTTGGACTTACAATTTGTAAATGTTTTTCCTTACTTAAGTCTAATATTTTTCCTGTAAGAAAAGTACAATTATGCTTTATTGCTAAAATTATGTAGAATCCTCAAATAATGAAATCACCTGTTTTTAACTAAATTGCTATAATGAAAATAATATAATTTATACAGGTAATAAGAGCACATTCAGATGACCAATTATTTACTAATCAAAACTGAATAGAGATAAGGATGCCCAAATTTAAGTATTTAAAAGCTACCTGAATTAATAACAAAATATTCAACCCTTTATTAAAGGTGATCCAAAATTAAGATACTTACTAAACTAATTATCTATTTTTATTTCCGAAATTGAAAGAGCTCACATAATACAATAAAATAAATTGTCTAACTGATACTTGATGGTAGTAACTCCCCCAGCGAGTGTTTATTACGTTATAAAATAGAGGTTAAAGGTCAGACTCCCCTTATTGAACTTTGCTGACTGATAATGTTGGACGGCTTTAATGACAAAAAAATTTCCACTTACCTGTATTTACGTGGAGATTCGTGACTTTTTGTAGGGGTGCTCAATGTATACCGTATTTCATGTTCACATGGTACGTAGAGTACCTTCCAAACGTCCTACGACCCTCCGGCCAAGTCGAACAAGGATTACGAGGACTTTATCCAATCTCTTTAGAATCGCACGGAGCGACAATTTGTCTAATTTACCACGATTCAGGCAGTAGTTAATTGTTACGGGTGGCTAGTTCGTATTTTCATGAATTCTTGGACGGCATTGCCAAGCGATAAGGTCACGACTCACTATTACGCACTTGCACTTGAGAAGTCTGGTCTCAACTAACTAATTATGTATACTATTAACTTGAGATTGCTGGGAAAGGGACGGGGGATTGGTGATTGTCATCTATTTATAAAAACATACATGTTCCCGTGAGAAAGCTAATGTTGTAGATTATTTTTACAATCGAGAACCAAGGATTTTCAAATGTTAATAATTATGAAAAATATATGTATATACAGGGCGTCACATAAGCACGGGCCGCTACTGCAGGAGCGTATTCTAGATGTAAATCTAAGACGAAGTTAGTAATAATTTTTTTTCTAAAATGCTTCCTAAGAAAGATATAGCTTTCTAAATATGGCGCCAAAAAACGCTTTTTCGACCACAGCAACGATTTTCACCAAAACTCTTATATGAAGTCGCTCAGGGCAACCGTTTTCGAGAAAAACGCACTTCTGTGAACGGCTGTCGCTAAACCTGTGTTTTCTAATTTTTAAGTGCCTGTTGCAACAAAGCAATCAAACAAAGGACAAGCTGCTGTCAATCGGTATTAAACCAATTGTTGGTATCACTTTGGCTATAACTGCTATTAGTTTCCTGTTAATTTATTTTTGTGGATTGGTGGTTTGTGATAAGCTCTAAAAATGATCAATTTTTCCAATGAAGAAATGGCAGACATGCATTTAATGCATGGTCTTGCAAACTGCAACCGGGCTGAAGCAAGACGACTCTATGCGGCCCGTTTTCCTGGCAGACGGCTAACTGGCGAAAAATTATTTCAAAAAATTCATGCGCGACTAAGGGAAAGAGGATCTTTAATTTCAAGAAAAGTGGATCGTGTTGGCAGACCAGCCGTAATAGCGAACCCTGTATTAGAAGAGCATGCGCTTGAGCAAATTGAAAAAAACCCTAGCATAAGTACTAGACAACTTGCTTTGGCGGAGGGTGTAAATCGCATGACTATATGGCGAATTCTACGATTTAATCGACTCTACTCATACCATTACCAAAAAGTTCAAAGACATCTTGAAGCAGATTTTGCGCCAAAAGTAGCATTTTGTAACTGGTTGGTACAGAAGTGTGCAGTTGACACTAATTTTCCATCGTTTGTGTTATTTACCGACGAGGTAAGCTTTACCAGAGATGGTATAATCAATTACCATAATCTTCATCAATGGCAAAAAGAAAATCCTCGGGCAATTATTCAGTCAAGACACCAGCAATAGCTTTCACTTAATATTTAGGGAGGACTAATTGGTTATTTTATAATTGGATCCTTTATGCTGCCATAGCAGCTAACAAGAGCGGCATACAGATGAAAATGATTTCCCACACTTGCTCGAAGATGTTCCAATAGCAAGAAGGCTACAAATGTGGTTTATGCACGATGGTGCACCGTTGCATTTTAGTACAACAGCGAGAGAAGTTTTGCACAACATGGTACCTGAGCAGTAGATAGGACGAGGAGGACCTGTTCCGTGGCTTGCCAGATCCCCTGATTTAAATCCCCTGGATTTCTATTTATGGAGACGTCTAAAACAAATCATCTATTCTATGTCTGTCAACAACACAGACGATCTCTGTAGATGGCTTTAATCAAATTCGCAACACGCCAGGTGTTTGTGAAAGGGTAAGATAGTCCCTTAGTATATAGGGTGTTCCCAAATTAAATACAGATGTAGCAGGAATTTTAGACGCGCTTATAGTATTTGTATGTAGTGAAAGTTATAAAAATATTGTATTTGTAAAATATTAATACCAATTTCGGCGAATGTTTAAAAATTACTACAGAAAATTGCTCTGCTTGTGAACAGAAATGTTTTAATAACAAATGTATGTAAGAACATTATAGCTTGCCAAAATTAAGCGTACTTATATTAGCTTAAAAATATGTATAATATGGGTTCATGCATGCTGCATACAGATGTATTTTGAGAAGTACTAAGAAGGTATTTGAAAAACATGAGGACGTATTTTTACGTAATATTCCTAGCTACGAAAGAAAGAGCTTATAGCTTTGAAAAGTTTTATTTTTCTTATGTACCTACGTAAGCACAACACACATAGCTACCTTCAACATAACACATTTTGTCCAACATTTTTCCAGCTGCTGTATTCCTTCAGAAACTATTATTTCCAAAAGATTCTCAAAATATTTATGTAGAGCACATTGACCTCGTTCCCAAAGAAAACTCTTTAGTGCTAAGGTGCTTTTTGAAATTTTTAAACAAAATAACTATTATAGGGTGCTAAATCTGGACTACCTATACTCTGAATGTTAAAGCTTAGTGAATTCAAATTCCTCGATAATGCGTTGAACTCCTCGTTCCTTATGCACCCTGCAGTTTTTATGCAAATACAAAATTTTCTCTCTCCAAGAATGTGGTCTCCTTTCTTGTATGGTAGCCTTTAAATTTGATATCGTCTGACCATAAACCTTAGTATTGATTGTAGTGCCTTTATCCATGTATTCAACCAACAAAACATCTTTTATGTCTCGAAACACAGTTGCCATCAATTTTCCACCAGAAGATTATGTGTTGGCCTTTTTTAGCAGTGGAGAACCTCTGTGAATATACTACATGAATTTTTGCTTTGTGGGAGAAAACCAGTGATAGTTTGGAGTATCATTACCAGTAACAATTCGCGAAAACAGTTACTATCGCCTTGCAGAGCAATTAAATTTCTTTCACAAGCTTCTTTCCTCGTAAGTTTTTGCTCTAGTGTAAATAGTTTAGGATACCAATGCACAAACACCTTCATCATGCCTAAATCATCATGCAAACCTTACTTTTTAAAACAGTAGTTTGGGATATGATAAGAGCCGTAGCAACGACGGCCACTTTCATTCACCGGTCCAAACGTACTAAATCTTTTAACTTTTCCTGCTGGTTTCATCAAATCTTGCTTGAACAGGTCGTCCTGATTTTGAATGATTCCATAAGAACTCTCTATCCCATTTAACTGGTTAGCTCAAAATTTCACTTGGAAATATTGATGGTTCTTTCCAAAAATAGTAATCATGCGTTCATGAATAATTTTTAGTCTATGGCATTCCTTCGTGATTCCACTGCGATACTCAAGAGCTTAATCACTCATTTTCAACTCAAAAAATTGTTAAGAAAACTTTAATGTGCGCACAATTTGTTTCAAATTTGGCACAGCGTGTGCAAATGTCACAAAAACTTTACATTAAGAAATTTACAATCAACATATCATTTTCAAAGCTAGATAGATTACATAAAACTACTCCCTCGTACTTTCATGATAAGATGGCAAAAGTAAAACAGAGACAAAATAACATTTCTGTAAGAGAAAGTACTTAAATTGTACTGTGAAGGAAGATCTCTTAGGAATATAGGCCAAATAATAGGCCAAACTCATTCTACAATACAAAATGTTCTTAATAAATTTAAATACTAAAGGTCTTTGCAAAACAACCAAATTACTCGTGACTAACAATATATTCTCAGTTAATCCAAAATTGTGCCGAAATTATGTCATGAGGTTCAGTCAAGAATAGGGTGTAACGTATCATATGATACCATTCGCCGTATGTTACATCGGGATAGTTACAATGGTCACATTTTCCACTGAATGCTGTTTATATTACAGTTTCATAGTCCATGCATACATATTATTTATATTTCATTGTAACAAAAACAAGGACACATTAATTTTCAAATTAGCAATAGTATTGTTAATAGGTACATTTAAAATTCCTTCAATAATTATGGCGTAGAAATTAAAAACGTGACACTAGGAAAATAATTTCTTGCAATATCCTAGAAGTTCAACAAATTATCGACTTTAAGGTGCAGCTTATAACGTAAAATAGGGTTCCGCCATCTATACAAAATGTATTTAACTTTAATTCGTAAAGAAGTACTAAACTTTGCTGTAAATTACTTCGTGAGTTTTTTCTTAAAAGTTGTCGTTTTCATGTCATGGTTATCTCAATTTATAGCCCATTTTTAAATAATTTCAATATATCATTGCATAGCTTGACCCTTTACGAATGTCACGAAGTAATAAAGGTGGCCTGATAATTCATTTGGAGTAAGAAAATCATGAAAGCAGTTAGACTGAATTACATTGCTTTAGATAGGGAGTAAATTTCAATATGGCGTCTATTTCCCGTCCTTAAAAGCTACAATATGAGGCTACTGCCTGACAAGATCGCTTAATTTTGAAATGTCATTTTCATTACCAGTATTTAATTTTGTAATCAATCACAACTCTGTAAAAATCTCGTTTAACTTGTTTAAGCCAATTTGACGTTTATTTAGCACACCTAAATCGGACTCCGCTTAACTTATGCTTCAACTGGCCAAATAAATACATTTCAAGGCTTAAAGAGGGCTTGTGTCACAGTGGCTCTGTGTGGCGTTGTATTATCGTGAAGAAGAATCACCGCGTCGTTCAAGCGTTGAAGTTGTTTACTTTTAATGACCCTCGACAATTGTTTGAGCGTTGCACAGCACAAAACAATACGTCTAGTTTGGATGACACGTAATTTCAACCAGATACTACGCATAGTGTAACGTTGGGTTGTAATAAAACTTGCAAGAGTGGGAATTAGTAACAAGGTTACACTCGTGTATCAGCTCGCTAGCTGCTATTAAACGAGAATACAAATATGTAACCCTTAGGTTTTGATTCTCCTTCATATAAATAATTATAAGGTTTTAATATTTTCATCACAATTAAGTTTGTCCCTAAACTTAATACAAATCATATTATTGTAATGAATGCATATCCTTCGTCTGTTGAATTAGAAAAATAGCAAATATTAACAAATTGAGTGAGAATGGTATTCTTATGGTAAAGGTTTGTTTGCTGTAAAGCCTTTATTTCATCTTGTAAACTGTGTATTTGTTCGAGTTTTGTAACACAGACGCCTGATTTCACTTGGTGGCTGAAGTAAATAAATACTATTACTGTTCTCAGTTTTGCTAATTATTTTGGCCGAAAATGTTATTTAAAATTGCAGTAAACGCAGAAAAATTCGAAAAACAGGAATTAGGTTCATACTGAAACTACGAGAAAAATAAATTTAAAAATGAAACCTCTCTGTTATGTTTAAATCACAGTACATCAGGTTTGAGTAAAAAAGAAGGAAATTAAACTCCAAGTAAAGACTATACATCAACCACCATTTCGGTATTTCAAATGATAAATCCGTATTTATTAAACTTTAATAGAAGCAGCAATCGTTCTCATTCTAAACAAAGGTTTTCAATGTGTAGCTACAGAAAGTTACAAATAAGGATTTGTTTGTGGCTCGAGAAGCAGCTTATATGAATGGAGATTATCTAGCAGAACAGTTATCCTTCCGTTTTACGATATATAACGTTATTCTTAAAACTACTGTTCAAATCAAAAGAGTTATTATTAAATTCAATATTTAACCTAATTTTTCGCAAGCAATATTCGTAACACAAACATGTATTACTGAAAATAACATGCAAAATTAATTAACTAACAATAGTGTTTACACTGTCCACAAAATTATAAAAATAAATCAAAAATTACTGATAAAACAACAAACAATCCAAAACCAACATGAAGATACCAGGAGATCGATTGTCCAGAATAATACCCACTCATAATATTGTGCTGTTTATGGGCTATTTTCGTAAACACGGCTTTAGATGTACATCAAATAGTAAACCTTGCGATATCTTACTTGAGGCTACAACATAAATTTTCAATAGTAGGTATACACAATCCTTAGATACCGAAACTAGCAACTCAAATAAGTACGCCATTACTAAATCATGCCGGTCAGTGAGCTCAATATATTTCAATTTACTACGAATCCTTTTAATTTCATAAAACTCAGTAACGCTTACCGTCTTATAAAAATATAATTGTTTATTTACAATAATTTGATTTAGTAATTAAAATATCTTGCAACAATTTCTAGAAAAATATGCAGGTAAAAATTCTTCCGATCTAGATGTTGTATTATCACCTGTTTCCCTTACCTTCAAAAATAATATTTAGCTCTCTTTTATGAATCCCGACAGTAAAATAATTATTGAAATATTAAAATATTCAAAACTATTAGCTGATAAAGCAGATGTTGTGGAATAACCTAATAAATAGGTTCAATTTTAATACAAAGAGAAGTTGTTGTAAATGTATTATTCAAAGTTTAACTATTAGATAAAATATCTGTATAATTAAAACTCAAAACATGATTAGCCTGACAGAAAAATAAAACAACCTGCTGATATAGGGCCATAAATTGGAATCCAACTTAACGCTCATATAAAGGCACAAAACAAAATAATTAATAGTTTAATAAAATAAAACAAATTTCTTAAAATAGCTAAGCAATTCTATTTCTTAAAAAACTTAACCTATACATTTTTTAAAACAATAATATAATAAATTAGCAATAGCAAATCTAAAATGTATGTTCATCAATGATACAAGAACCAAAGAACTGATATATATATATATTTATATATTGTGGTAAATACAGCCTGTTCTGTAAGAATAAATCATAGTACGAGATGCATTACTTTGAAAATTAAAATAAAATGGACTAATATGTAAATAATTATATTAAAAATCAATGTAAATAATGTAGGCAGTCTCTGCAATGGGTAAAAGATCCTTTCTGAAAGGGGGAATTA
>JAHWXV010050008.1:0-13747 GCA_024586415.1 Phrixothrix hirtus
TATGTGCCACATATCCAGCGATAAATTTGAGACCCTAATTAGAAATCGTGTCGTTCATTTTGTTATCATCCAATAATGTTAATAATTTTTCGTTATTATCGGAAATAAAAGTCGACCCATCTAATTGGAGCAAATTAATGGAAAAATTTGAACAAAAACCTAGATTTGGTAACGTACTCTCAGAACAACCTGAGTTTCCAATGATTTATCCTTTATTTACACGTTTTCAATACTAATATAATTCAGTTTTTCGAAAATACACAAATATGGCACAAGAAACAGAAAAAGATCTGTTTAATGTTCACATATATGTAATCGATATAACGAAAACTATGACAACGCTACAAAGCTGTCTCGTTGCTGACGTCATGCGCGTTTAGAACTTATTGAGAGGTTACTGCTAAGCACACCGTATTATATTCCCACCACGATCTGGATGCATTATTCCATCTTTCGATTCTAGTAGACGTGAGCCATGTTTCATCTTAAAGATACGAACATTATCTTGTTACCGCTTCTAATGTTTTTTTTGTTATTTCCGAGTCGTTCATTTGCTACTATTGATTATCTTTTTTAAGAACGTTAATGCCATGCACAATTAAACAAAATACTTAATCCAGTTTCTGTAGTTTCTGTGTAAGAATTTAATTTTTTAAAGTACCAGAAAATGTATCACTTTGCAAAGAGTATGAAAATCTAAATTACTTAAGATTAGAAAGATAATTTTTATTTTATTGTTACTGAGTTTAAACTAACGTTGGTGGTCTTAAAACAGATATAGTCAATACTTTTTGAAACGCACTAATAAATTTTGTATACGGTTAGGTTGTAGCCATTTCATTCCAAAATTCATTACTGATAATCTTATTTAGTAATTATCTACCTATTAAATTTACGGATCTCTCAGTCTAAATGCTAACATTCAGGTTGTAGGGTTGTCGATTGGACTAATTAGTGAGGTTAACTTGAATGCATATAATTATTAGATAAATCACCTTTAATTAGTTGAATATAAATTAGATTTTTCCGTTAAGATGCAATAATATGTATTCCATTATCTCTTGGTTATTCGCGTTGTACATTAGAATACGATGCGGTATGAAGCCAACTTCACTTAATTTTATACTTCCAGTGGCACAATACATCAAATAGTTTTACTAAAATCAAATAATTTTGACGTTGAAAACAGCAAACTTAATTTTAAATCCTATACTTCGTGCGCAAATGCAATGTTTATCTATACAGTCCCATAGCAGCTAATACTTACATCTTTTCTCTTTATGTTCAATACAAATTAATATTGTTATATTCTGTCAAGAATTATATATTACACTGATATACAGAGTGGTCGAGTAACTGTAAAGTAAGATCGTCCGTTCCCTTTATTTTAATCTAATACTAACTAATGTCAATGAATTATACCTTGTTTTGGTGTTTAGTAGTATAAATAGAATTAACGTTAACTATTTTTATCCCAGAATTTTAAGTTACAAACACACAGTGCCTTTTTTTCGAGAAAAACAACTGTGTTAGTTGACTTGCAGCAGTATTTTAGGGCGTATGAATAATTCGCACATGTTATACACCAGATAGCACAGTAATAAGAATTTAATTGTCAAATCAAAATTTATTAGTGAAGTTTGTTTGGACGCTATTACCATTCCGATCCAGAGATAATTCATTAACGTATCAATGCTGTATGAAAAACTATTTCGTTACCTTTAATCCTGAAAAAAGCACCGTCATTAATTGTTTTGCTTCATAAATTCATTCCATAGGGAATATAAATTTACTGCTATGTATTAATTGATTAACGCATGAGAGTTTAATGAAAAACTATCCGGTTAGCTTTAAGCCTGAAAATTATTTTGATTGATAAACGCGGGCACGTTCCACCGGAACGCTCCTATATTTCCTTTTATTTTTTTAAAATTTTAATACCTGCAATGAAATATTAAGCTAAGTACATTATTTAGTAATTTAAGAGAACATTTAAGGTTCCAGAATTAAATAAGTTACTAGTTCTATTTTATTTATTTATTTTCAAAACATTCTTGTTACGTTACTGTATTTTAATACAAAATACAATTTAATTCACTTAAAAACAGGAGTTGAAACTTCTATTGTATTTTCTATTCCTAACCAGTTATACGTACACCACATGCGATGTGAAATAGAAAACATCAAGTTTTGCGTTTTTGGTGCTACCATGTTTCCTTCCGCTTCCGCCTTTTTTAAAGAGCAAGGATAACAATTTCGCTACTGAAATTCTCTAATGCTTCCCTCCTTTTCCTTATTTAATTAGCAAAGAGGATACCGCCGACAAACGCTTGTCCGTCAAGTATTTTTTACCGTCTTCATTTAGCAGACGCCCTGGCATACCCTGTGACAATAAAAAACAGTTTTATCGGCAGTAATGGTTCAGGGATGTTGTTTACCTTCCTTCGATGTTAGGACCGCGACGTGTTCTCCTCCGGAGTTTCGCCACATGCCCACCTTGACTCTCTGACCTAGGCAGCATTTCTCTGATCGATCCAGGTCTAAGTCTTGTATATATTATTCGCTATTAACTGTATTCATAATTTTCTTATCTGCGAAACGAATTCCTTCATAATAATGTAAAATGTGGAATCAACTTAAAATTGTTACTTTATTGAAGGTCTTGGAATTAAGGAAAAAATTGGCTGACCGGTAGTTTAAATTATTTGCCGACATCTAGAGAACTCGAATAATTTCATTCAAATCAAGAAACGTTTTTGTAAATAATATTCGGAAGTACTAACTTCGAAAAATTCAATTTTTATTTCTTATGTCCAAAGAATATAAATACACCGGTCGTTATCGACACGTGTCTTTGCTCTGATACTTTTCTTTATAAAACAGTTAATTATAAATTTTGAAATGTAATGTTTTTATAATTGTTAGGAACTTTAAAAATGTATAAACGTAAAAATATCAATTGCATAAAGTACACTTAGCTTAAACAAGCTTGTAGCGGATAAAAGGTCATAACCTCATAGAAATTTTAAATTACGTTCGGTTGACACGATTACGTCATATATAATTCGTTTTAACACTGTTCATAACGATATATTAATTACTTTAAACTTCCATTGTTGATCGATATTAATATCGCTATAAGGCGAAGGAATACGAATAGTTAATACGCGATTCCTTGTCAGTTGTCTTAACTTAATTAAAACTTGTTTAAATTTCATAGAAGAATACTGTAATTAATTTTAAGATGTAGTATTTGTATAAAAGGTTCTTTAATATGAATATTATCCATACTTGGCTACTAAAATTCTTGAAATGTTGAATATTATCCATACTTGGCTACTAAAATTCTTGAAATATTTAGTATTTCATTACCTATCTTGTCGGAATAATTGATTTGTCTTCTGGTTATCTTATTTCTTTAGATTAAGCACATTTTTTGACAGATTTATTCAAACATTTTTAGTAGTAAGTTAGTTTAGACTACTAATTGTCCGTCGATATTAAACATTATACTGAATGTTCTACGCTATCTTCCTCTTTAATAATTTTTAAGGAACATTATCATAGTTTTATACTTTTCTTGTCGTCCTGAGTATACCACAAACGCAGCATTAGCACCATAAGTAGGAAGACGACGTGACACCCTTAAAACATTTTCTTCATCCTTTTCTTTTTTCTCTTAACAGGAATACTCTGGATTGCAGATACATCGACCATTACCATCGATTTACGACAAGAAACGGACAAGTTGGTCGGACAGCTTTAACAAGGTTTATGTAGACCTACCTTTTGATTATAATTTTTACACTCACGCAATTCGGCCAAAAGGTCTGTAACAATGCATTCCGTAGGAATAAGAATTAAATATCTGTTATGTTGTTATTATCTGGTATATACGAATATTGTACTACTTTCTGATGGAATAAATGTTATTAGTTGAGAACTCGCTTGTAGATTTTCTTGAACAAAATTACTTTCCTTTTTAGCTACGTAAAAATCAACGAACCTGATAAATTATGTGGTATACTAACCGCGATACAAAATTTGTCGTTTAGGTGTGCGCTACTGAAATGAATTCACAAATGACTGGTGCTCAATAAACATTACTATTGACGGCCTACGCTATACTGATCCGGCATTGGGCGAACTAGTTGACATTATTGTTGTTATGACGTCGAATGACTATTCGCCGAGCCGAGTGATTCCTCCGATTTTTCTCTGCTTGACTAACACGGATTCTACTGAAGAATATTTAGTGCCACATTAGCACTTTCGTATGGTTAAGTTTATGAAGATAGCATCAGTCAAATGATTTACATTACTACATAGGTACTCTGTGCACCCTTGGTCTTGTATACATTTGCTGAGTATATTCTCGGGAGTATTGTGGGCTGGACGTCGGATATTTGCCTTAAGCATTTCAATATTTTGTGGCGAATTTGATATATTACAAGAAATAATTATACGTTGGACATGAGACGATTGAGCAAATCCTAAAGGTATGAGCAGTTGCGCTTTCCAATCGAAATCAAGTAATACGGAAAACCGTGTCAATTGATTTCTTAAAAATGTTTCAATCATGCGTACGTATGTGAATGTTAAGCCTTTTCCTTTATTATCTTCAAAACAGAAGGGACCAATTATTTCATGAGATGTTACTGAACACTACATAGTCACTCTTTCACATTTCACTCATCCGGATTTTAAGGAAATGATCCTTGGTTGAGCCAATCACCAAGGAGTAACGATGAAATATTATTCTTACATTTTTGTCGCAAATGTTAATCGTAATATCATGTCGCACCGCTAATCACCTTGGACATCTGTTCACGACAGCTTTAAGAGTAGCTGTGTTCTTCGGTATACGGACAGTTCGTCTTTTACCAGTAGGATACTCTTTGAGTATCCTATGAAATTCATAACAAGCTGACTCACAGCAGTCATTATTTTTGAAAAAAGCTTTTAACTGCAAATGGTCTTTGAACCATATTCCACTGCTTCATGGTGGTAAATTGGAATAATGTGGATAACGAAATCAACTCGCAGTTCTTCCCTCACCATCGTCTTATTAGAGAAAAAAGTAATCTCAAAGTCACCCAATTCTTCACCGAAACTTGTATTTATCGATCTATTCAATTTCCGCTGATCTATAAACAAAGATTCATTTTCTTTGCCCTATTTTAGACGGTTTTATGCGCTTTCCTTAGATTTTCATGTTTCGGACCCCTTTTCACATGCTACATATTTTGTTTCACCGTCAGATGTTAATTAGTGTTCAATTCAAATCTTTAGATTCTTTATTTCAAGATTTAATTACTTGTTAAGAAACGGGAAAATCATTTCTGTGTGCAGATTATATTCACATTTCCATAGATGTTGCGAGCAGCACACAAGTAATTTTTTCTGATGACGGCATAAGGTAAAGTATACATAAAATCGAAAATAAGCAACAAATTGATTTATAAGAATTATTACGTCATTTTCAGGCATTGGCACTTAATATATCGGATTGTAGAGCGTTTGTGTACTAATCGTGAGTAAGAGGTCCCGAGGTTGGCTATACGTTAGGACAAACTATTAATATGCAAAAACTTAAACAACTGTTTAGTTTTATGTTTTATATACGAGGTGTGTCTAATAAATTCAGAGAATGGTATAATAAAAACACAAAAACAGAATTCAAATTGACCTTCAAAATAGTCGCCACAAGACACAACACACTTTCGATAACTCTTGTTTCAGAAGTGCTGTCACATGTTCTTGAACCTCCTTGACGTCCGCAAACCGTGATCCCTTCGAACAGTAGGAGCAAGTTCTGGAGAGTAGGGTGGATGTTCCAAAACCGTCGCGCCACGCTGAGTCAAAAATTGGCGTACAATGATACTCCTATACGATGGTGCATTGTCGTGCAGTAACATCAACTTTCCCGTTTGAATCATCTGTGGCCTAACGCGCCGGATGCGCTGCAACACACGTTTAAGAACCTTCAAGTAGAATACGGAATTCACTGTTTGGTTAGCAGTAACGAATTCCTTATGCATAATTCCCTCTTTGTCGAAAAATGCGATCAATATGGTCTTCACCTTGGATTTTTGCATGAGGCTCTTTGTTTGTCGCGGGGAAGAAGGTGACCGCCATTCCATTGATTGTATTTTCGTTTCAAGGTCGTACTAGTAACAGTAAGACTCGTTACCTGTGACAATGGAACCTACAAAGGATGGATCCGGGTCACACATGGCGATGACATCGCCACTGGTTTCAAAACGTATTGCTTTTTGCTCGTCTGTTAGGATGTGCGGAACAAATCGTGAACAAATCTGACGCTTACCCAAATCTTCAAGAATAATGGCTCTTACTATATCTTTGGTAATGCCTACTTCTGCTGATATTAATCTCAAAGTCAATCGCCGATCTTTTGCTAGTAATACTCGCTCACGTTCAATGCTTTCAGTTGTCCTGCTTGTGGATGGCCGGATCGAAGCAGTTCGTCCCCCATCCATTCCTTGCCAGCACGAAAGCATGCAAACCAATCTTACACACATTTTCTACTCACAGCATCTTGCCCGTAAACTTGCACCAACATTTTACCCAATTTGAAGCAGAACTTAATGTTGTGTCGTTGCTCCATAGCTTTTCTACGCACACTGCTCGGAACACTCTATTGAAATGACTACAGCACTACGATACGAAGAGCCTCACGAGATTCTGGACAGAGGACAGATCCATCCTGTCCATGCATGTTTACGCATGCGTGTGACCTTATTTCAAGCGTTGAATACTGATATATTAGACTATTCACCGAATTTATTAGTTACACCCTGTACATAGAACATAAATAACTTCAACAGGTGTCCTAATATTTTAGTATTGCGGACAGGTCCTAACAAATTTAATATTAAAAGAATAAAATGGACTAGAATAGAGCACAGTTATTGATAGCATAGTTATATAGTTGAATGTTACTCTTTGATGATATACTGTTTTTTTTTTAATTTGATCCAATCACGGACCTTAACGGCGCATTCAACATTTTAACGACCTTGTTATAGTTAGCTATGATATTATGGACATAAACAAAGTATTTTATTGTTTTAACGTTCTTATATTGAAACTTTTATGCTGAATTCCTTCAAGTGTATGAAGCTTCATAGCAGAGCGTTAATTTTAATTTTAAATTCAATATATTCAACTTATGAAATATATGATAATACGAGCACACATGACTCAATTAGTTTTAATACATTAATGTGCAAGTTTATTTCTATTGTTTATAGTTTTCGTATTCATTTGGGATGTATTGTGAATGTTGCGCTTCAATTCACATCATTGAGGCTAGGTGCAGTTTCAATACCTTTCTACACTCATGCACAGCACGACGAAAGTAGATTAAAACAAGAAGCTTTAAATGGCAAGAGCGCACGTAGCTTTACACAATACCTAATTTAAATTAGATTATTTTCCATAATACAGTGCCTAAAAAACTAGGATGGAACAAAATCTAGCATTGCAACGAAATGACAGGGTTTTATTTCCAGCTCTTAGAGCAAGTCATTATGTTCCTGTTTTAAGTATTTTAAAATGTTAAAAATGGTTTTACTTCCATATTATCAAAAATTTTCGATAATAGTTGGTATACGAGGTGTGTTAGAAAAATTCCATACAGAAAGTAGTGGGTCAATAGGAATTGTAATGACTTTAATTTTTGATCGGCTTTACTTAGCAAGTTTTTGATTATGGATTATATATTTTCAACCATCGATAGATGTATGTAAATTTTGACTGCTTGTCCATTACAAGACATGAGAGCGCAAGCGGTATCCTGAAAATTACACTGATTTACAAAATAAAACTTTTTTCTGTTACACGAAGGAGCGTTGCCAATATTAATATGACTTTTCATACTGAATTAAAATATGCAAGTAATTTTTCCCTATCAGCTTTTGTTTTTATGTACCATTCGGTAAACCTTAAAAATTCGAGATTATCCAATGTATATCAACTGTTTATAAAATAAAACTGCACTGGTGAAAAAGAATGCAAGAAACAAATTATATAAAAGTAATTACAGGTTAAGCTAGCATAACCAAGAATGTTTCTTCTCGATTTCTAAGGAAACTTTGCCTCAGGATCGTCTCTTTGTAAGGTCTAGCAGTGTTTAGCAGCATTGCATTATTCCATTTGCCTTGGTACCGCAACTTCACTTGGGAAATGTCCTGGTGAAAACTTTCACCGTGCTTATCGCTAACGGCGCTAAGGTTATCCGGAAAGAAGTTCAAATGATCATTCAAAGAACCTAGTTTCAGTGACATGTTACATCCTATACGGTGGTATGAAGTCAGGAATTCATGTACAATGCGGAGATAGTTCTCTGCGTTATAATTGTCTAAAAAATTCTTGTAGACACTATTAAAAGACAGCCAAGCCATTTTTCAATTTCTCTTTACAGTTAAACGAAATTCTCATCATCCGTTAACTCTATACTTTGTGGTTCTACAAATATTCCTTCCTTAATTTTGGCATCGCTGATCTTGCGAAATTCCTGCTGCAAACAAATGAATGAATGCGATGTTCTGTCTATGGCTTTCACGATGTTTTTGACGAATTCCAATTTTATGTGCAGTGGAGGTAGATCGACATTTTTCGGTTGAATAAGAGGAATGCTCATAACATTCTTCTCTCTAGGCAGTAATTCACTACGAATAGGTCATTACTTTCCAGAATGGTGCATTTTCTTACATCTGATGTCCTATTCACATAGAAAGTAGCAGTACTTTGCGTACCTGAGCTGCATATCAAGCAAAATTGCAAGTACTTTGAGGTCCACCTATATTTCAATTATATATATCATATCGGATAAGCGTCAAAAGCAACTTCAAGTTTTCATATGTCTCCTTCAGGTAAACTATATCGGTACAGATGAAAATTTGTTTCCGTTGTGCAGAAGTACTGCCTTCAGACTAACTTTACTTGAATCTAAAAACAGACGCCACTCATTTACACTATGTTCGTGGCCAAGAGTCTTCATAATGGATACGATATCATTACAAAAACCATGTCACCATCGCGGGAAAAGTATTCTGATAATACAGTGTGGCGGTTACGAAAAACGCTCACTTTCGCATTGAGAACTAGAAGATTTAATCCTTTCCATCGATAAACTAAAAGCTCAGACTGTTGTTTAGACAACTTCAAATCACGCATGAAATTATTGAGATACGCTTGTAACGAAAGGCGTGGTTGCTTTGTTGAACAGGGTTCTTGAAATGTTGGATCAACATCATATATCTTCTCCGGGTTTGTCACCAGATTCGCTCGGTGTCACCTTTTCTGGGGGATTCGGTACCGATAATTCTGTACTGTGACGCACAGGTCTCATAGTAGATGGTATATTTGGGTATTACACAGTGTGCTTGGTTTTCGAGGTGATTCTTGCTATGTGTGTCCTACAGAAATAATAGTCTATTGTGTGATCTTTCGGCTTCCTCCAAATTATAGAAATGGCAAATGGCATATGACGTGATCCTCTTAAGCTGCCTGTCATGTCAAACAATGGATATGAGGGACTCATCTTTAGAAGTGGAGCAAATTGCCGTTTTTGCGATTTTAGACCAAATCTCCCTAAATATAACAAAAAGAATCACGGTTACTTACATAAGCCTGATGGATAAAAATTCATTCATTTTTGAAATCAGCATCATCGACTTAATTTAAGACAGCTATCACATTCCTTGTGACAAATTTGTCGTTGACCAGTGTTATGTAGCTATTGGTAATTACTGTAAAACTTTGGAAAATGTTGATGAAGATTATAGAAGTATTTTAAATCGATTAGTTCATAATTTTTGTACTGAACTTGCTGCGATTTGTGAGCTTTTTCATCCATATGATATTATTATTTTACTGTATATGGATACTATTTAGTTCTCAAAGCTTAATTTTTTTCACTGTGAACATTTTTTATATGTGGAACTGCACTCTGCGCCTACAGAAAAATTGATGAATAGCAATAATCGCAGATATGCATTGATAAAAGCTCGTGAGATTGAAAGTCTTGTAGACTTTAAAGGAAGTTGCTTTTAAATTTGAAATTGTTTGCTAGAGGCAATTTTAATAGAGAAAACTCAAAAGTTTTCATTTCATCAATATGTTTTTTTAATATTCAATCTCTTTTCTTCCGTTTATAAATTATCGAAGAGAAATATGGCTTTAATGTCTTGCCTCTGGGAGTGATGGCAGTTTATTAAATTTGGATATAAAGTAAAGATAAAGGTAAACAAGATTATCGCTGTAACTGAATATCTTTGGTTGGACCCTGATGTGGTTTTGAAAGAAAAAATTGTTTTAGCAAAACAATTGCACTTGATTAATTATTTTTAATTTATCCGTATGTCTATGTATTATAAAGAACAAGGCGCCTTTTCCAAATAATTTGATATATTTTCTAAACAACCATGCCCCTGTTAGTTAGTGGCTTTTGTTAAATTCATCAGAAATGAACATTAGCAATTTAAAATATCCTGAATTTTGTAAAATAAATACAATTTTCACACTTTGTAAAAACAATAAGCTGCTTCTATTTACAAACGTCCTTGTACACGAATTAGTCCATAGGCATGCACTCTGTTTGCCTTACATTGACTTATGCCGCATAATCTAGTTCATTATTGATGTATTTTTAGCTACGATGTTTGTGCGGTCAACCACAAAATTAATGACATGATTAGTATGTTAGAATAAGAATATCGTTCTATTAATATATCACGGGTTCTTGCTTAAGGCGGTTTTGTTAATAAAGGTAATTTTTTATATTTCTAGGAAACTAATTGTAGCATTTATGAAAATACATAACGAATTCAAAAGAAAATACTGTTTAAATGATTAAATAAAATTTATTTGGAATTATTTGGTATCTAAGAAACGTTTTATGATTTGATTAAACAATAATAATCATAATAAACTAATAAATATTTAAATAAATATGGAGAAATGTATATGACATCAATACTTAACAATGCAGTCATTTTCTGCACAATACTGCAAATCGTGCGAATCTTACAGTTTTATAATTTAAACAATAAAATCCCCTTAATTGAAGGTTTAATAATAAAAGCAAATGGCTTTAGTGATGTAGCGGTTAGTATATTTGGATCTGCATCTAAGAACACATGTCCAAATCCGGCCGAAATGTATAAATTTTTCAATAGAAAAAATTTATAAACGTGTATTTTTCCCAGATAAGGGAATAAAATCCTAGACTCCGTGTTGATATGATGTTTGGTACGTTAAAAGTTCTTACTGATAATAATTGAAACATTTCCAAATTCGTCTTAATTCTAATGGGCATAGTAAGGAAATTTCCGCATTCAAAAATATTACAAAGCAATTTTGAGATTTAACGACTTAAAAATTTAAAATTAAAGTAAAGCAGTTTTTGTACAGATGGGTCCGCATATACTTCATTTAGGAAATGTGGGTCATTTTAAACATCCCCATTATTTTCAAATTATTCCCATTATGTATTAAATTCTATTTGAAAAGATGCAAAAGAAATTATGTATTTGTTACAAAGAAATAAAAGCAAGTGATCAAATTTCCTTCTCCCAATTAACTACACGGCGTGCATCATTTAATAAGGAACATATGAGTACCATAACTTCCTAATGAATAGTTCGTCTAGATCTTTAGAAGATGTTACCCTAAACTATAGTCGTTAAATTTGCTTTTTGCACGACGCGTCGGCGCACCAACACACTTTTCGGTTGCCGTAGGGGAACATCTAAATAAAAATTTTAATATCAGATGAATATAACGAGGTTGTCCTGTTGCATAGATCTTCTGCCTTAACACGTTTGGATTTCTTTCTTGAAGTTACTTGAAATTCACGTTTATCGTGAATCTTGAATAGTTATGATAATGAATTCATTAGGCGTATCAAACGGTTAGTGAACCGATAGTCCTGGGAAAAGTGAGTCGGTCCCTATTGTGATGCTGCACGGCGTGTAGTAGAATGGGAGGAGAATATTTTGAGCAGTTACTTTGAATTATTTGTGATGAATATTTCGTTTCTTATAAGCCCTTTTAAATAAAATCCAATAATAAACAGAATAATCTGAAAGTATTAGAAATAAGTAAAATAGATTCAGAAACGGTCCATTTGCAGACTAATGTTCATTATGACTTTTCGACGCACTTTTGGTCGTACTAATCACCCTTACAATATTTTGTACTATTTTATAACATATTGTGTATAATAATAATGATATATACCGGGTGACCTTTTGAAAAGTTTCAATGGGACGTATTTTGTTTAAAATACGAGATATCAAAAAATGGTCAAAACCGTTTCGGTAGTACGCACAAACATAGCGACATCCTTATCCCCACCCGCCAGCGCCCCGCACTTTGCGACACATCTTTGGAAAGGTCTTGAAAAATTATTTTCATTGATATAATACAAAGGTAGATTAGGATAACACAGTAAAAAGATATTCAACAATAAACTGATCGGATAATGTACTCGTAATTTACGCGATAAATAGATCTAGTAGGTAAAAAACAAAAATTTCATTTGTTGTAGGTAAAAAACAAAAATTTTATTTGTTGTATCAAGTCATTACTATCTGTAATGCCAAGAAAATGTTTGCTATTTCTTGCTCATTTATCTCATTAAGTACAGTGTGGTTCATTTTCGATGGGATAAATGGTTAACTTTCTTATCATTATAGATAGAGAAAAACTAATATACATGTCCTAGTTTATTTTTGACATTTAGTTCATTGCAGAAAATAAATTTGAATTATCTCTTATCATTTTGGAATAAGAGGGCAATAGTCGAAAAACGGCGATTTTGAAATTGTTAAAAATTATGCCGCTGCTGTTCGACAACTTTTAAATGACACATTTCCGGAACAGTGGATTGGAAGAACAGGTCCCATAGAATGGCCACCATGATCTCCGGACCTTACACTCCTTGATTTTTTCTTTGGCGTCATTTAAAGTTAGAGGCGAACGAAGCACTGCCTGCTTTAATAGAAGATCTTCGTGATTGGATAATCAGCGAATGCCGTTCAATTCCACGGCAGATGTTTCCAAATATGAGGCGTGCATTTGAACAGCGTTTATTATATTGTTTGGAACAAAATGGTGGACAGTTTGAACACATAATTTAATTTTATACTACACAAATGTAAATTAATTACATTGCTTAAAGCGTATTTTATCATCTACTTACTAGATCAATTAATCACGTAAATTACGAGCACATTATCCGATCAGTTTATTGTTGAATAAATTTTTACTGTGTTACCCTAATTTATCTCTGTAGATATCAATGAAAAGGATTTTTCCCTTTCAAATGATGTGTCGCAAAACGAGTATTGCCATTTAAGATTTCATAGTGGGTGGTCCTGGCGGGTGGGGGGTAGGAATGTCGCTATGTTTGTGGAACCACTTTGGTTCCTTCTGCATACTACCAAAATGGTTATGGCATTTTTTGACATATCTTAGTTTAAACAAAATACGGCTCATTGAACCTTTTCAAAAAATCACCTTGAAGATATAATGATGTAAAGTACATGCTGTTGATATTTAAATATAGCATAATAAATACTCTAATATTTACAGTAGAATATGAGAAAGGCAGAAGTATTGTAACATTAGTTTTTTGTTGTGAATAATTTTTGGTTACATTGGTCATTATTAGGAATAAAGGACCATGTTATTTAATATTTGTCTAGGGTTTTACTCA
>JAHWXV010050021.1:0-12674 GCA_024586415.1 Phrixothrix hirtus
ACATTTATTTCGCGGTATAAATGGAACACGTTTTTCAAATAAAATTTGCTGTGCTCTTAATGTTTAATTACTTTTTGTAAAATTTTGTATCTGACAAAACATCTACTTAATAAATCACATATTTTTACAATTTTTGAAATCCATAAAGGCGTTGGTTTTTTATTAGCCGTGTATCGTGAAAGTTCACTAAGTTTTTGGAATTGAAAACATTTATTTCCGTGACTGTATGTAGTTTTCTTGCTGCTTGTCCGTCAGTTGTTTCAATACATTTTGTTTTTTTCTATATTATGAATTAATTATTAAAAAAGGTTTTTTCGCCAAAATTTTACATTAAACGTTATAAATATTGTAATAAATGAAATACATGTGATTTATTAAATACTAAATTAATACAATGAGTTATTAAAAATTGGCAACGTTTTTAATTTTAAGAGATATAAAATTAAAATTAAAATCTGTTGGATATAAATTAAAATCTATGTAGAACTTGCAACGTAAACATCGTTTCACTTAAGAAGTATACACCTGAAGTTGATACCCTTATTAGTCTAGGTCGGGATCGAGCTCCAGACGAAGAAGAAATTTTTATAAATTTTAAAATATATTAAAATCTTTATATTTCTATTTCTTTTAGGATAAATTACTATTTACTTAATATTTTAAGTTTTTTGTTATACGCGTAAAAAAATATCTGCTTAACATAATAATACTTCTTATTTTGCAAACACCTTATATATTTGTGATACACTTTCAAGTAGACAGCAGTGCAAATAGATTAAAATTTCTAGAAAATCATTTAATCAACAAGGCTCTAACTATCGACTGGAACAGATTATCAGAATTATTTAATTATTTATACACTTTTTTAAAAAATACAAATTGATAAAAATGTCAACATCGAAATACCTAATTCAAATTATTTAATTTCCCTTATATTTCTTATCATTATTAGCATAATTTAATTAAAATTTGAAATTTCAATTAACGTAACAATAATATTAGTTAAATAAAACGCATTTGTATGGGCAATATATTTTTTCTAAAATTTTATGTACAACACAAAATAATCACAATTTAGAAACAATTGAATTATTTTTTAATTCTTCATACATTTCCAATTAAAACATAATTTTGAAAAATTGTACTACAATTTATATAAAATATTAACTTTTCCCTCATAACTCGCTCTCGCTATACTCGTCCCTATCCATTCCATTAAAGATCATTTTGCATAAGATACACATCTATTGAAGAATAGTAACTATAAAAAATCGTTAAATTCGATTTAATAATTAAAAGAAAAAGTTATAAATGCGACAAGTAAGTGTGACGTAACTGTATATTTCATATGTGGAACACACAACTTGTTCCCTTATAATTTTTTGAATACAAATTAACGTAAGTACTAAGTACAGTATAATACTGTTACAGCGAACCCGTGATATAGCGGGCAATCGCCTATAACGAACAAAATTCCAAATTACAAACTGATTTACATTCGTTAACGTACATTTTACAATTGCTTTTAATGAACTCAATTATAATGAACGATCGGAAATAACGAATACTTTAATTATTATAAATTAGATTTTACGATCTTAATTTGAAACAACTAACCAACAAAGAAGGTAAACAAACTATTAACTTGCATTAGATATACGTATGTAGACACTGATAAGAGAGTTTTCAAATGCGCGCCAACAATTCCGCCAACCATGTAAAACATATCGTTCATTTGTGAAATACGGGCAGCGCACCGTAATTTTTAAATGCACGCCAATTTATCTGTGGTTTAACGTTTACATAAAGTTATTTTTAAATGAGATACGTATTCGAAGATTATTTAATTGTCAAAAATTCAACAAAACTTCCGTAATGCTTGTCGTTTACTAAATCGTGATGCGATACAGCAAAATGTGAGATTTATTACACGTATTCGAATGTAGATCCGTTTATCTCTACAGTGCTTAACTTTTGGCAATCTAGTTGATTTTGGATCGCCTTCGGCAGCTTATACATTTTTCGCTTAAAGTCAACTTTATACTTCACTTCTCTGCGTTTCAATAAGTGACAAGCTTATGTTCATTGATGTAACGCGAAACGCGCCGAAGAGAAATTATTTGCACGTGATTCTACACATTTCCGTACCCGGTTTTAATTTATAGCTCGTATAAGTACGTTAATGTGTATTTTCAATAGTTCTGGTACAGTGAATGAACAGTTATAACAAACAAAATTCTTGCAAATTCCAAGTTCGTTATAACAAAGTTATGCTGTACTTTAGTTAAAATTTAAGCAATTATTGTATTTAAATTTAACTTGTTTCGGAATTTTTATTTACGACGATATGCTTTTAAACTAAAGCTGCAGAGTTGTTTGAAAACCACTGAAATAACGAACAACTGAACGTTTTGTTTTAGTTAAGTAACTATAAATACATGACACAGTTTTCTTACATCATTCTAAAACAGTAAAATTAATAAACCGGATATATTAGTTTCATTTATAGCTCCGTGTTCACATAGAAACTTTGTGGGTATACAATGTTAAATTGTCAGAATTTTTGTGTTTTGTTACATGCTTTTGAACAAGTGTCTTATGTTTTTCGTTACCGAAGTGTAATAATTTTCAGTTCTGGATATTTATTAATTTTGTATAGTAATGGACAGATTAACTAATATCGAAGGTAAGTTCTTCATAAAATCAATATCTTATCTTAAATTGCAAGTTGAAAAAGGTTAAGGAAAATATTCTTTGATTTTTAAATATAGTAAACGAAACAAATGCCAGTTCATTGCTTTGATTCTGTGTTTATAAGGCCTACAGTAAGTGTAATTTAAAATCGTACATGTAATAATAAAAGAATCTCTTATAACAATAAAAAATCTTATACAATTTTAGGATTTTTAAAAATTAAAATGGTCCGAAATAAATTATCAAAATTATTGTACTTAAAAAATATGAATATGGCCTTAAAGTATAATTGAATGTGTTTAAATAAATATTAAATGTTCAATTTTTGTCTCTACAAGATACAAACGCATAAAATTGAAGGTCATTGTGTATTGCCATAGGTTAGTTTTACACAAATAGACAAACACAGCTACAGTCATTTGATATTATTGACCATGTTATTTCCTCACCGACAATTAGTTGAAATTGGATTGTCGTCTAGACATATTCATTTGTATACACATTTTTAAGTTTTTCCAAAAAAGTCTTCTATTTTAAGGGATTTTCTTGTTAATGGGCGTAATTAACCCTCTACAGTACCGTGTTAAAGTTTGCAGGTAGATTTTAAAATCACCCTGTATATAATATCAAATTGAAGATAAGTAAATACTCTATTGATTATTTTAATAAAATATAGTGTTCCATTTCAGAAAAATACAAAATTGAATTTGAAAATTACAAATACTTTTGATCTCACTGTATAAAAGAATTCAAATATTCAAATATAGTAGCAATTTCAAATAAAATGCATTTAGATAAAGTTTTATCTAAGTTTTTATAAAAAATTAACAAGCGTTAAAGTAGATATTAGAATTTAAATGAATGGTTGATAATAACTCAAAAATAATTTAAAAATGCATAACTTGGTCACGCGCTACTGGAAAAATAACTGTATAGCGAATATACAGGGGCTTGATTTTCGACAACAAAATATATTGGGTGCTGTTTAAAAAAATATACTTTTATGCGCCACCCATTTTTTAACCACCTGTAAATGTGAAACTAATTTTAGATTATGCTGCTTAAAACCCATTAGCATTCCTTATATTAAATTTTTATTCAGAGTAAGCGTAAAGCTATAATCGAGGAATTGACATCCTGTATGTTAATAATTAACATAGAGTTTGTTGCCATAACATTCTCGGATTTTAAGAATGTTTTCACGGGGATAGTTTGGGAGTTGACGAGTGAGTAAGTATGTAAGTTTGTACTTCTACCAAAGGTGTAAAATACCGTGTTACCAGCTAATAATAGTGTTATGCGATAAAACAACGTAGAATGAAGTGATTGACGGCTATTGTAGTAATAGCAATACGGTAACACGACTGTAAAGTTGCCCAGGCCGCTACTTATTGGGCAACTATCCAAGTAGGTGAGTAAGTAGGTATTTTAGTGATTCTGTTGATTCAAGGATATTTCACTTGTAGCTCGCACTAGTAGCCAGTAAACTATTACCGTAAAAACCCACCTTATCAAATACGTTTTTGAGTGCTTTTATTGTAATATTTTTTCATTAAAAACAATGTAATACTTATAATATTTATTGTTTGCTTTCTCCATCTATGTCTAAACACTCGTTATAATTTGGATAAGCATACGAAGTGATCGCGATTCAATCACCTACTATAAAATAAGTGCAAGGTACATGGGAACGGATTCTATGAGGTCATAGCTCCAATATGCGTATATACTAAATGAATGTAATCTTTCCTAACATTAAACAAAAAGAATGCTAAGTGATCCCATTATTTACATACTTTTAATAAGTTGCCTTTACGACGTTGCGCATAAAACAAATTTCAAAATTTGGGAAGAGCACGCTTAGTTGTTTGTTTAAATTGTATGTATGGATCAGCTATTGATGTGGCTTTTGAGATTGTATGGTGAACTGGCAACTGGCGATGAATATAAATGATGTTACACATTGATGCGTAAGTAGAAATTTCTTACCTGAAATGATCTTTATATTATATTCTTTTATAATTTTAATCGATACATTTTATAAATAGTTGTACAATTATTAATCACATGAGGTATATTTTTTTCACTTAAAATAAAATCACTATTTGTAGAGAATTTTGTTATTTTTTATTTGCTAATACTTTTAAATAAAGTTTCAAGATCATTTTTTTGCGTATAATTTCCATTCATGTTTCATGCACGTACATATCAAATTAACATTTTAGATGTTTTGAGATTTACGTTAAAGATTGTAAAAAATTCGGCTTTTTTACTATTTAAACTCTACCATTTATTTAGATAGGCATTTAAACCTTTTTTTCTCCAAAAAAGTTGTCATTCATATAGGGTAGTGGACGAGTTGTTTGTGAACGAATTGTTGGAGACGAATTGTATCGGAAAGAGTTGTTCAGGAACGACATGATAAGGCCAATTGTAGAGGGCGAACTGTCCTAGTCCCGGAATAATCTTATATACATTACTTACAGTTTCAAAAATAACGCATTGAATGTGATAAACAAAGAAATAGTTTATGCCCTAAACATTACTAATTAATTGGAAATATTTAATTCTTTATTCGTTTAAAGTTAAAATTAATAACTTGTATATATTTTTCGCAATTAATTTTGTAGTATATCTGATACTACACACTACTGATGCCTTATGAAACGATGAGCTAACTTCATCTTTAAGTGCCCACTGTTAAAAATTGATATCCTTAAATTAAGTACTTAAAATTAAGAATCAAGGTATTATGGCAGTATTACTCTCTATGGAAACCCTACATTCCTATGGTAACGTTGAGTGTTGCGCTCACAAACATTTTTATAGCAGGGTATTTAACCTTTCACAGAGTTGTCGAAAAAATTGATAAATAATTCTGGTTATATCGCCAATTCCAAGAATTATAAATTACAATTATATCGCGACAATTTTCACTATTTTCCTTACGATAATTGCGAAGCCACTTGTACATACAGAATCAATTAATTCAACTCTAGAAACATTATAAACAAAACTTCATCTCTGATTTTTTTAAAGCAATAATTTCCAACAAGAAGAAATTATTCCGTGCAAAAACACTAAATCGTTTAAAAGAAGCAAAAAGTTTATAAAAGTGGTTTAAGGACGATTTGTTAATTTTTGATGCAAACTTCGTTTGTTTTAACATATTGATCAAAGTTGAGACATTGAATATTGATTATTAAAAAAAGATAGAAAGTTATACAATTGTAAATGCAACCTTTATTTAAAACCAAAAAAAACGATCATACGAATTACAAGGTTAGTTTTAAAATAGATAATGTTTGTAATTATAATAAACATGTTTTCTTTCTAATTACATTTATGTGTGTAAATGTTGGGTACAAAATGGACATTAGTCACCACTCCCGGTTTAAAAAATTCCATTAAAATGTGTATGCGTATATGTATGTCATGTCCTTTTGAATTTGGTTTTAGTGAATCCCTGCACATAATTATCATGCTTATAAAGTATTGCTTGCGACTTGTAACGTTTTATTGGATCAATAAAAATTTATTTTAAACCCTCATTTACATACACATATATTAATATAAAATGCTTGAAATTTCGTGGATTCTTAGGCGTGTTTCTTAATTATTTTTTTTAATTTTACTGTTATATTGCACGTCTTGACAAATAATAATTACGTTCCCAAAACACATCTTACGAAGAACATTTAATAACTAAATACAAAAATTTTAAATTACCGCCACAGTTACAGGATATGGTACCACTAAAAAATTAATTGTACAGATTCTTTCAAAATTAATTGGAAATTGACAACTAAATAATTTTGTTATTATGGATACTAATTATTTATAGCAATATAGAGGGCATGGCCTTCGCTCAAAATTTTGACATACCGAGTCAATTATTATTGGCCAAGTAATTACGATGCGTTTTATTTCCTCTTGCGTAAGAGCGTGTGACTTCCGTGGATTAGGAGACGTTATTATTTCATAAATTAATATTTAATAGCTTAATACATTAAATAATAATGTAGACTGTTTTACAAGGACTAACTATTCTTATTAAGTACAAATATTGAAAATCGAAACTAAATAAGCCTATTTATGAATATTCCTTTGGGCGCTTTATTTTTAAAATTAAGTAAGTAGCTAAAGATAATCAAGTATGATTAAATGCACTTATTTAAAAGCAATAAACAAGACGCTTTAAATACAGTTTTTCTTAAATAACCCAACTATTAATAAGAAAATCAGAGATTTTGTTTTATGTTTTATTAGCTTACCAAGGAAGTATGACTTCGTATATCAACAATGTAAAACGTAATGCAAAATAAAAACAAAAAGTAAAATAAAGCACGAGATATAAAACAACTCTCACGTACAACACATTATAAACTGAGTTTGTTCTCCTTGTCGATAGTTTGCCTTGTAGATGATGTCAAATTGCGCGCTCGAAATGAGGACATAAAATCCTTTGTGTTAGACAGAGAGATTGGAGAATAAAAAAGTTACTGATAAATGTTATCACAATTCGCATGCGCTTAAACAAACTAAATATAATAACCGTCTTTTAAAATTAAGAATATCGAATGTATGGTTATATCGTACAAAACAATTATTAAAATATTGATTCATTAATATTTTTTATCAACATACAAATCTAACCTACATACATTATGTATGTATTTCTGTAAACACAAAACTTTTTATGCAGTCATAAGTAGTATTTAAATGCCTTTTAATTAATCCAGAAGTTTCAACCATGGGAAATGGTAACGATTAGTAAACAATTTCGGTCGAGGGGGGGATTGGAATTTATAAGCATTATAGCTCATAAACATATTTTTAACTTTAAAATTTCAAAGATAATGAATGTATATTTAATTAAAACAAATTTTACAGCTGACTTACGGAAAAGCCGGTTTATAATAATTAAGATTGCAACACACAAAATTTGTTTTATACTACTTCCTGTAATCATTTAATATTTATTGTTACAATTACTAGTACTTCGTACATATCCACATAATATTATTAGTAGTACTTACTTATAAGTTAAAAATTAAAAGTGAGCAAAAAAGCATGCAACTATAATCATGTAAGTTGGCATAATTGGGAACTATAACATTTTTTTAGGTGTTTATTATACATACATACATACATATATATATATATATATATATAAAGTAATGTATATTAATCTTAGAGTGTTTAATTATTAATATTTTTGAAGCTCAAAATTACCGATCGTTGCCGACCACATACTGAATGTTACAGAACTATATGTGGCGTCATCTTCTGTTAGATTGTAATAATATCCCATGTTATAATGTATTTTATATTACCGTTTAAGTTGATTTTAGTATTTATAAGAGCGTTAGTAATTAAATAATTTATAAGCGGTGTTTTGTTCGCCATTGCAAAAGCACAGTAGAATATTTTGTTAAAGGGAAAGTGGTTTTGTGCCGAGCTCGTCGTGATTTTCCAACTACAAAATCAACAGTTTATTGCTGTGAAGATGATTTTAATTTCATTATATAATATTCTTGTTCTTAAGAAACATAATTAAATAGTATTAAATGAGATTATTTCAAAAAAATTACCTTATTGTAAATGTTTCATGAAGTTATTTAGGTAAATAGGTAGGTAATGTTTTAGTAAAATTTCGAATCCACTTTTTTGTTTTGTTAATTTATTTATCAATAAGTAACAGTTAATGGTAGACGTACTATTAAAAATAATCTCTTCTATCTTATTATTCAAGTGTTGTTTTAATTAATTCTCATATACAATGTTTTTAGATTGAAAATGATTGAAAGTTATACATGGACGCGTATGCGCATAAAAATGATGAAAACACCAGCTCTAATACAAAAAAATGTGGTGCCTAAAGTAGGTGTTTAATAAAATATAATTATTGAACAGCTGTAGAACAATTCATATAAAAGTTACATAATCAAAATTTTTATGATTTAATATGTTCAAATTTGTCTTAGTTACTCTTATTTCACAAGCATTAAATGGATCGTCCTTTTACGTAAATTCCCAAATCTTGAACATGTCAACTTATATAAATTGTTTGAATTTACTTTAACATAACCATTGGTAGTTATTTTAGTTACTAATTAAAATTGATGTTTCACAAAGTATTATAAAGGTATGAACGAAAATACAATTTCAAAACAGAGCGAAAACAAAGTAGGTACTATAACTTTAAGGTTACTTATAAAATAACTACAAGGAGGTGACGTCACACCAATTAGAAAACGTGATACGAGGGGCAATGTTTATATTGTGAGCCTTGGGAACCCTGCGTATTTAGGACGCCATCTAACATTTGTAATGGAAAGTTGACATTTTTGAACATAACTTTATTCAGAACATTTTGACATTTGAGCGTGATTAGTGGTATTTAAAGTGACTTAAAAATTGTGCCTCGGCATAAAAATGGAATTAACTCGTGAAAATTTTCGTACCATGACTTATTACGACTTTCGACGTGGATATTCTAGACAAGAGTGCATCAATCAACTTACTTCTATTTTTGGCGATGAAGCCCTATCGTTTGCCATTGTGAAACGCTGGTATAACGAGTTTAATCGTGACCGCCGTTCGCTCACTGATGAAAGTCGTGAAGACCGTCCAAAATCAGTTGTTGTGCCAGAAAACATTGATGCTGTGCAAAAACTGATAATGCAAGATCATCATAAGATATACTGTGAGATTGAGGCAACTTATACATTAGTTCAACCAGAATATATAAAATATTGCATGAATATTTAACCATGAAAAAGGTTTGTTTTCGTTGGATCGCATATAATTTGAAAATATCTGAAAAAGTGCTCGTGTCGATTGGTACAAGCAAATGCTTACAAATTACAATGGTCGCGGTGCTTCAAAAGACGGATATAATGTTCTAACAGGTGACGAATCAAGGATATTTGCGTATAAGCCGGAAAGTAAACAGTACTCGATTGTATACGTGTTTCAAGATAAACCAAACCCAACAAAAGTTGTTCGCGCTCGAAGCATTTTGAAACAAATGTTCGCCTGTTTTTTCGGAAAAACTCGTCATGTGGTAACAAGCTCTCACACATCTCGTCTAACAACCGATTAATTGAATACTCAAAAAATCAAATTAATGGGTCATCCGCGGTACAGTCGTGATTTGGCCCCCAATGACTTCTTTTTGTTCCTGAACCTCAAGAATAAATTCCGTGGACAACGGTTTTCGTCGGGAGAAGGAGCCGCCGATACGTTCAAAAACCACGTTTTAGAGATGTCTCAAATAGAATAGCAAAAATGTTTTGATAATTGTTTCGAAAGAATGCAAAAGTATAGATCATAAGGAAAAATATTTTGAAAAATAATAAATCAATTTTCAATGATAAATTACTGTTTCTTTATTATTAGGCTCACATTATAAGTAGTGCCCCTCGTACACTTGGTCTGTAATTTTAAATTAGATGCATAATGTAAGGACTAATATTTTATAAAGAGTGGGAAAACTGTTATCCTTTTGGTCATTGATAACAAAGGGCATAAGCATTGACAATTTAGTTTAATTTCATAACGAACAAAAGTGGCATCTGCAATGCGCTTAAAGAAACATTCTTGTGGTGGAAGAGTGCCGCACACAACAATTATATGATATTTCTAAAATTTAAAAGGCAGATGGTACATGTAGATAAAGCGATTTTAAAAATTGGATTATGTTTTTACACCAAATATGGCTTTGACATTAAATTCTAGCTCCATCACTTCAACAATATTGCAAACTATTGGGTTCATAACAAATAAAATAATCAACAATATCGATAATTCACAAAATGTAATAACAGATTATTTAAAAACTATACTGTTTCAGTTCAAATAAACAGTATCTTTATATTATTTAGAACTACTTTGTTTAAGAAAATCGAAACATTTGATGAAAATTCTCCAGTACTAGAAATAATTTTTGAACAGTACTAGAAATAATTTTTGAAACTGTAGTAGTAGCTTTACAACAAGAAATTGAACATTTTTCCAATAAAAGCCTTTTTATTGGAAGTACTGTTTGTGTAATTTTAAATAGTGACAGAAACTCTTTTCAAAATGTCTTTTCAAGAAAATAATTGCCTAAATAAGAACTACCATAATTTGATGAAATTTAGGCAACTTATAATACATACTCGTAGTGAATGTCATTTGCTTATATACGGTTTAAGATTTTTGCACTTTTAAATTTTATTTTGAAAGAATTAATCAAGTTAATTATGCATTTCAAGTAGTGTACAGTTAAATAAATTTACAATTGACAAACGTTTTTTTAATTTATAGTTCCCAATTGTGCTTGGCGCATTAAATATCACGTTCACTAATGATTCCAAAATCTGAAATGGTAGTAAATTTAAAAATATGGTTGATTTTTATTGCTGTAATAGTTAGATTCAATAAGTTTCTTTTTTACCATTTAAAATAATTTGTATTTTTAAAAGGAATTCTTATTCTTCATATTGTAACCGTCAAAATTCTGTTACTGTTTTCTTTTTGGAAAATTTTATTATTTAAAGTAAATGTTCTATTGTGTTTTAAGAGGTTGCTGTTTTTAGTTATAAAAATAAGGATTTTTTAAACTTATTTTGAAGCAGTGATTTCGAAATGTTCTGCTTTGTGAATTAAATATTCTTTTCTCTTCAATAATAAAATTGGGCTAGGTAAAGATATGATTTTCTTGAATGAGATCTATATTGCGTGAAGATCAGAATCTGATCACTTTTCGTTGGTGTGATATGAGCTATGGAGCTACTGACATGCTTTCGTCTTTTGTTTTGAGGTGAATTTCTGGAAAGCTACGAGTGTGTGTTTTTATATTCGCGGAATGGAGAGTAGGGAAGGTAAATAAAAACAGATAATTATATTTCTTTTTCAATATATTCTCCCTTAACTCTAATACATTTCTCAGCTCTTGTAATTAATTTATTTATACCAGTGAAAAAAGAAGAATTCATTTTTGTCCTCAAAATACGCTGACACTGCAGTTTTTACTTAATCATCGGACGAAATTTTTTTTCCTCGAAGCTTTCTTCATATTCTGGAACAAATAGTAATTTCTAGGACCCAGGTCTAGATTGTAGAGTGTATGATTTAATTCCTGTACAACTTGTGCAAGTCGACTTCGATAAACATGTAAAAGCAGCACACCTTTGGCAAGTTTTCCTCTTCTCTTTTTTTTTTGATAGAGTACCTTAATCGTTCTAAAAGTGTGGCATAATATTCTCCCATTATAGACGCCCTTTTCTTTGTAGTCGATGAGCAAGATTCTTGCAGTGTCTCAAAATGTGGTCGCAAAAAGCTTTCCAGCTGACTGTTGCACTTTAAACTTCTTTGGCGGGGGTGCACCTTTTTTATGCCACTGCATTAAATCTTGTTTGGATTAAGGTTCATAGTGATGAACCCACGTTTCATCTCATGTAACAATCCGATTTAATACTCCATCCTGGTCTTCACTTCAGAGCTTCAAAACGCCCGTGAAGTCCCGTACTCGTACTCATATTGAAAATCTTCTCACTTTCTAACTTGTTTAAATGACAATCACTCAAACACTACTAATTTAATATTTTTTTAACTACTGTTTTGTTCCTATTTATCTAGAATAAGCTATATAAGTGAGCTTTTCATCAATCCTTTTTTAATGTGAAAAAGGGAATGTGTATTTTCTCCACTCTTAGTGTTTTGCTTTTCTTAAGCATTTATATTTTGAGCTAAAGCTTTAATTGATGAAGCGGGTGGTTGTTAAGACGATCAAGCATGATTGATCTTCTAAATTCTGCTTGGCTGATAAGATATGTTGCTTTCAAGTCTTTCCTAATGTCTTTGTTTCTCATAAAGAATGGTGTATTTGAGATAAGGCGAAGGAATTTGTTTTGTGTTGTTGTAATCGTTTGTTTAGCTTTGGGAGTATTTAGTGTCCAAATCTCTTCACCATAGGTTAGTGTCGGAATTAG
>JAHWXV010050044.1:0-10991 GCA_024586415.1 Phrixothrix hirtus
AATGGTAAAACTTGTGTTGAAATTGCACTCGTTCGTTTACCAGGCATTTTAAATTTATAAACGTTTACGTTTACAATCGCACTAACATTGCACAAAAATCACAATATATCAATAACCATTTTATGTATGTATGTTAAAGTATTGAGTATCAGTTTTCCTGATAATGACTAATTACCAGTTAATAACAGCGGATGCATAGTAGACTGTCGAATATTATGAAAACATTTATTTCGCGGTATAAATGGAACACGTTTTTCAAATAAAATTTGCTGTGCTCTTAATGTTTAATTACCTTTTGTAAAATTTTGTATCTGACAAAACGACTACTTAATAAATCACATATTTTACAATTTTTGAAATCCATGAAGGCGTTGGTTTTATATTAGCCGTGTAACGTGAAAGTTCACTAAGTTTTTGGAATTGAAAACATTTGTTTCCGTGACTATATATATATATATATATATATATATATATAATAACTGTTACCGTGTTTATGAAACAGATAAACTAGGCCGATAACATCCTTTTGGAATATTAAAACTTTTGGGGGTTATAAAATTTTAATACACATTTGAATTCTCGACTAGGATAGCAATAAATTATTTATTACAAAATTGTTATTATTATTGTCATTCCTTTACTTCATTTCCAATCGGTTGTGTAAAATTAGTTTATACTTCGTTTCTTATAGACCCCGTACTATCTGAAAATATGTTTACAACTAGTTTTTAGTTTTAGGAAAATGAATTTTGAAGCAATATTGTACAATCATTCATCCATCTTCCTTAAAATTAAACAGACTCGCTTAGATTTTCAACAGGGTATGTGTAGTTGATTTTCTGATAAAAGCATGTATTCGAATGACTATTAGATTTACCTGCCACCTACTTGATGATTTCCTATATTAATTCTTTTAAATAAGGCACATTTTTAAACTAATTCGACAGTAGTTCCTCAGTTTTAAAATTTTTCTCTTGAAACATGTATAGAGGCATTCGTAAAAATTTGTACTGTTAAGTGTTATTTATGTGTTTTTTCTTCTTTACAAGTGGACTAGAAAATGTCGATCATAATGACTGACAGATTTCCTTCCCTCTCACACTTGGAGTAAGATCGACAAAAATTATGTACGTTTCCGCAATAGTTAAACTTATCCGCTAATTTCATTTAAGTCACAATGTAAAGCACCAAACTGACGTTTCGAAATACAGACGCTGTCAAAAGGTCTGAACTACGATAAAGCTGAATTAATTTTAGAGATCCTAACTTGAATTCATTGTCTTCTAATTTAAAATTCAAGTTTTTACACGTAACTCAGGACTATGTAAAACATAACGTTCATTCTATACCCAACACGTATATAAGTTCCTCATACATTTACAAGTATATTCACGAGTACATCTTAAATATATGGCTACTATTAAAAATAGGTTATGATCTATTAGAACTATTAGAAATAAGTTATGAACAATAAAATTGGGATTAATGATTTCAATGTATGATATGTAAATTCCTTAATCTCTATACTTAGTCACATTACAAAAATGTCAGTTTTTTATTTGAATATATCAATCTATTTTTAACAAGCGCTGGTTATTTTTAACTATTAAGTGCATATTTAATGTATCAAGCTAATCAATGAATTGTGGCTTCGGTTTATCTTCATTATTATAATTTTAACGTTATGCGTTATTTTTAACATTAAATGCGTTAGTAGGTATATATTAATTTACTCTAAAGCATTACTATTTTATACAGTAAGGTAATTAATTACTGATACACATTTAAATATGTTTAGTTCAATAAATGGGGTCAGAAGCTTTAAATTGCTGAATCGAGAAGCATCTTTTAATAAAGGTTAATATTCAATGCATTCTACAAAAAACACTAAAACTCCTTAACTTTAAACAAAAGCAATTTACTCTAGCCAATGCCTCCAAAACTTATTATATGTAGCTTACGTGCTAAGATTACTGATTGAGGAAATATTTCATAAACATGTATAGCTGTTTTATCACGAGTTGTCATAAAATCTTTGCATTTAACTTCAATATAGTATTTATGTAAATTACACGCAAGTTAACTCTTAGGTTCTGATGTATGTGATTGAAAGAAACATTTACTATTTCATTGTAATCTTGCAGTAGTCACGCTGGAGTCAAGCAATTGTGCTTGTTCTTACAAAACTTGCATTGATGAAACACTTTTAGAATCTTTTACCTTTCATAAATTTCAATCGTGTTGAGGTGTTATCGAAGCCACGTAATGCTCGTATTAGAGTCACGTAGGAAAACTTGGATGAAATGTTCTGTTTCGATTTGGGACTTCTGCAAATCCCTCACAATCTTAGAGATCTGCTGCAATCCAATATGGGAGCAGTTGATCCCCGAGTTGAACAAAGCCAATATCCACGCTTTTCCCATTCTATTTATTCAAACAGCAGAGGTGCGAAGTTTTTGTTCAACGGCTATTTTGTAAACAAATTACTGTTCAGATAAAAGTTTTAAGGCAAATCCTTTTATCGCAACCAATGAATAATGCAGCGCTCTTACGTTAGACACAAAAGCGTAGAGTCTTCAGTTCGCATCAATCATCGCCTCCAACTCTCATTTATAATTCTAATTTGAGCTACTGAAAAATATGATTCGATTAATTTCTGTCTTACACAGTAAAACACTTTAGCATTGAAGTTATTGTTTGTATAAGGACACTTACATTAGAAAATAAATCAAGATGATCTCTCAATTTTTACAAGTTAAACAGTTATAAAAACATGAGTTGTTTGTATTCAAAGTTAATTAATATTATAAACAGTCGTAAACCTACTAGTTTACAACTTGTAATACAGCCCAATTTTGAGATAATTATACATTTATGAATTATATACAACATCTTGTAAGGAAATTTCTTGTTATATGACTAAATGGCAGTTACATCAACAAGTGGTTCCTCGTTGAGTAGTACGCTTATCTTATAAAGAACATCTTCAACAGGATAAATTTATATTAAATAAATTTAAATGCATTGAAAGTAAATTGTCAAATGCAGATGGCATTCATTTCGCGTTCAATGGAATTTATTAAAATATACCTCTAATGACTACTCTCACATTGAAATGCATTAGTAGCTATATAAATCTCTTAAAGGAAAAACGCACAGATTTACATTATTCGCTAGTACTCATAAGAATATAATAGTGTACATTTTAAAATATCGTGTTAGGTGCTTAAAGTGAAAATTATTTATTCAGATGCAGATATTGGTTAAAAAATAGCGATCCTTTAAATAAGTAATCAATAAAATTTAAATTACAAGCATTAGTTTATTAAAATATTCAACTTTACGTATATTCAACGAGGCCTCTTTTTGTGATAATGTTGTACAATATGTATGTTAAACAGCACACGCTTCGACGACTATGTTTGTTAGAAATCTTTTGCATTAAATTCCACCATGCAATCTTAATAGTAACGCAATAAAACACCAACCCTTTTCAGATTGTGGCAGGATCTGAATTACTTCAGTCTAATTTAAACAGAGAGTGAATTATGTAAATCTTGCAACATCCTGGGAGCTAGTCGAAATAATTATCAAATTAATTTATAACCTCTTAAATCTCCTATTTAGATTTATCCATATTAACCATTGATGCTGAATGTCACTAACTTAAAAACATTAAAGCGCAATATAATAGAGACATATAAGTTAACCACATTAAGTTTTCTTATCTCAGTCAAATATAGCGGCTGTAATTGAAATACTTCTACCGATGATACAAACTATTGTTGAGATATAATTATTAGCTGCTTTGAATTCATTTAAGGTTGGGGGAGCATTTAGTTTAGTTTTTCATAATTTCGCATTTTTAAGAATTTAAGGAGTTATTTTGGTTATATTACGAATTTTATAAATAAAAATTTCTAATAATGTAATAATCTAAAACTAGTTTATGTTAAAATGAGTAAATGAGAAAGATCTAAAACTTCAAAAAGAGCACTTCAATTTAAAGCAATATAACCTATTAAATATGCATTATATATTATTTATGACATGATATATTAAGTAGGATCTTAAAACACTGTATTTTATTTATATAGCAAAGTTTTAAAAAATCAAGCATGTGACGTCCATTTTTTGCCCACGTGTCGTTTTTTTGATACTCTGGAATTTTATTTCGTTAATTCCACTTACTATTCAAATTTTTATTGATTTTATACCTCATTGGCTATTTGAAGTTTCTTCTATTATAAGTTGGATAATGTGGGTGTTACGGCCATGCGTTTCGATAAATTACATTATAACATAGAAATCGGAATTATGTACTTTCTTTCCTAACTTACTTTGTTGCATTTAAATATTGAAGTAGTAAAATATTTAAGAAGAGCTATCATTCGTATATTGTTTAAATTGCTTCCTAATTAATTTTATGGTTATCTATGCCGCTGTATCAATTTTGTGATACTCTTTTCGTCCATTTCTCTATTCACTAGTTGTCATACGCGGTCGTTATACGACCGCTTTCTATTCTAGATGAAGGCAGTGTGTGATTTGAGTTACAATCGATAGCGTTCTTAAAATAATATTTAATGTCATTCTTTTTCTACTCGTTGCAGTATAGACATCATACTCGAGAATTCCACTGAAGATGAACGTCCTTTTCTTAAACAATTTTTGGTTACTTAATGTTAGTACTCGTAGATTCTGGTGCTACTAGAACCACCGTTGTGGGACCAGGCTGGAAAATATAGTGCTCTCTAGGATTGGAACTCTTGCTACCACCGCTCAGTTCTTGCATCGTAATTAACGGCGCATCTTGTGACGTACTTGGGGTGATTAGCTTAATCATTTCGCGTACGGGTTTTAATGAAGGTTTTTGAAGTTCTGATCACTCCTTCAGTGAACCAATCAAATATCATCTCGTCTCCGCCCCTATACTGTCTTATTTCGACTTCTCGTTATCTTTCACCATCTAAACTGACGCTTCTAACGTTGAGTTAGATTTCGTGCTGACTCAGAAATAAACTGGCGGAGATATGGCGATAGCTTATATTAGTACTTCGCTGACATAGCCGAAAAGAAGTATTGTACGCCTAAGAAAAAGCATCGATTCCGTCCGTACATGGAAGGGTCGAAATTTACGGTAATCACGGGCCGTTATTCTCTCATGTGGTTTAATAGGTTTTGGAAAGTCCCTCAGGTTGTTTGGCTAGGTGGAGCGAACGATTGCAACAGTAGAATTTTAAAATCGTTCACCTTACGGGCAAAGGTAATTCGATTTCAGATGCTCTATCTCGTGTTCATCTGTTAGCCGATATCTATTCTATGGCTTCGATACCACCTGTCGCTGTTTCAGAAGACTCTTGGTCGTGCGAGTTACGAAAAAAAAACTGATTCGCATAGCTCTCAGAGATTGTGGATTCACGATAACGTGATTTGCAGATACATTTTCCATGAAATAATTGACTTCTCTCGGCATATGACATGTAAGATTGCAATTCCCAAGAATTTCTGTTACCATTTGCTGGGTAAGCATCATGCTCAGGCAACTACCACCTATCCAGGCGTATATAAAACCTACCATAGCCTGAAGGATCTCCACTTTTGGTTGAGAGTGCGGGCGGACGTATCTAGGTATGTTTACAGGTGTCAAATTCGTAAACACCATAAGGTTAAGAAGTCCCCTGTAGATTTTTTGGCGCCTCTCGCGCAATCATGTAGTCGTTGGCGGGTGCTATGCATCGATTTCGTTTGTCCGCTACCGCGGTTCAAAACATATTGTTAGGTGTTTTTTCTACTAAATTCTCGGTGTTCTTTCCACTTCGATGTTCGACAGCTGTGTGTGGAGGAAAATAGCTTTCTAATTTTCGGTAAGCCAAAATATATAATTTCCTATAATGGCGTTCAGTCTCACAGTCGTCTGTTAGTGGACTTATGTAGATATTATCGTCCCAAAATGTTATATGCGACCTATAGCGTGTAACCCTCAGCCGAATCAGACTGAAGGCGTGAACCGTATGTTGAAGATTATGCTGCCATATTTCATCAGTAAAACCCACCGTTGTTGGGACGCCAATTTCATAAAGATTGGTTATGTGAATTCCAAACACAAAATCATAGGTACCACACCATTTTTCGTTTTTTCAGGCAAGAAACGCATTTTATATGGGGATAACTACAGTTCTCCTCCGGCCGAAAAAGAATTATTGTCGATCCTGGCTGTACTCTTGGGTTAAAGAACAAATTCAGAATTCAAAATATTTTTGTTATAAATACATAGCTCGCTGCCTTACAATTTAAAGCGAGATTTGATCTTATTCTTGCGTGGCTACCGCCCCCCAGCATACATGAAGAGTTGGTAATCATTTCAAACTAATTTATTCTATGTTGAAGATTTGGGTAGTCCTATTCTGCTAGTATGTCTTCGTTAGCTATTTAACTAAGTGCAATTTTTGTTAATTTATCTTTAATGTTATTTATTAAGCTATATTTATCGAAGGTTGTTGAATTTTTATTCGAATTTAATTGTTTTTTATTAATTATACTATCTTAATCTAATAGATTTCCTGCAATGGCTGCATCCGAAGCAAGGATACTGGGAAAAACGTCATTGCGGACTCGTCATTAAGCACTAAATTGCATATCACTTAATCACTATATTTAGTTCACTTATCACTAATCACGTTATCTCCACTAAAGAATAAATTTTCTATGCTGAGGAATGTAGTTGACGGTGGGTAGGTAGGTCTCTGTTACTGTGTGGAGTCTACTATCCATTTCAATGGGTTAGGTTTCTTGTGTAACGTTTGCCATGATTTGTTGTAAATCAATGAATGTAGAAATGGCGTGTATAGATTAATTGTGAGATTATTGAAGTGTGTCTGTGTGATGATTTGTTATGTTTGTATGTGGTATATGCATACTTGAGAAGTATTTTACATATTTGTATTGGATTTTGTCTTAGTTTTTGGTTTTTTATTGTTATAGTCAATTTAATTTATAGGTAATGTCCATTTGTGGGAGCAGCAAGTTTTAATTTATGCAATTATTGACATAGGTAGGTTTACAATGAGTTCGGTATATTGATGTAATACTTTTCCTCAAGAAAGTAATTTTGCGTTGTACGTTGTGTTTATCGTAAGTACATGGTCTTTGCCAAATTCGCAGAGTGAATTTGTCGTTTTCGTTGTGTAGGATATCTGTTATGTCTTTATTACGGCGATGAATTCTAAATGGTTGCAATTGGTCCTGTGTGCCGTTGCAGTCTAGTATGACGTATTTGGGTATGCCGGTCTGTCCACAGATTCAGTCTGATGCTTCTATGCTATTAATTTTGTAGTAGTATATTTGATAAGGTCCGTGTCCAGTTAGAAATTGTATAAGTCCTCTGCAAGGGCAAACGTAACTTTTAAGCTTACAAAATATGACATAAGTTATGATTTGGTGGGTCCTTCTGCCCTTGGTGGAATTGTCCCATTCTTCTTGCCACTTGTTTAGTATCCGTTCTGTGATGTCAGATTTTGTTTCTGCTCTTACGCCTATTATTTTTTGGACCTTGTCAATGTCGCCTTTTTTAAACCAGAATCTGGCAGATTTTTCTTTATTTACAATATAGCGAGTAGCATACCAAGGACGGCCGATAGAGAATCAAGCGGTGTAGTGCCGAAAGCCCCTGATAACCTTAGTATTGCGCCTCTTTGTGTAGAACTTATCTTATTGTAAAGTGAGCCACGTTTTACCTGTTCTACCCTGATACTGGCAGCATACGATAATATGGCCATAAGAATGATATCCAGGCATAATCTAGCGCTGATCAGACGAATATTGAAACCTTTTTGCGCTATTCTCGCTATTTCTTGTATAATCTTGGTCCCCTTTTCGCAAATATTAGTAGTGTGTTCAATAAGGTTTTGTTTTTCATCGATCGTAACTCCTAGGTAGCTGGTGCTTTTGGCTCTTGAAATCCTGTGTTCGTCCAGTTTGATTACTGGGTTCCTCTGAAATATTCCCCTCACCAGGGTGTATGAGGTTTTTTCAGGTGATATTTTAAGTTTGACCCCGGAGCACAACTTTTGAATCCTTGCGAGTGTGGCAATTAGTTTTGTCTCTAGGTCTTTTCCGGATTCGGCTTCTAGGAGTAATGCAAGATCGACTGCTTTGGTTACAGTTCGGAAGAGGAAATCGTCTGCTTCTAATGGCAGGAGTAGGTCATCGAGTACTATGCTCCAAAAGAGTGGTCCACAGATAGAGCCCTGTGGGCAGCTTTTAGTAATATTTTTGTGAATGTTTGTTATCGTTGCATACCTGTTCTGGCAGTATCTTTTTATGGTTTAGGTGAGGTTGATTGGTGTGTTTAATCTCTGCAACCTGCGAAATAACCCAGGCCACCAGACGGCAACTGTATATTTTGAGTGACTATTTTTTGTAGAGCGTAATATTTCGTTATTGGCATGTTCAGTCGATTTGCCTTTCTTGAACCCGTATTGTGCATTGCTGTAACCGTAGTCCGTAATGTGTAATGTCAATCTTTGGTACAGAATCTTCCCTTGCAGTTTGCCAAGAGTATTGGGTAAGCAAATTGCCCTGTATGATTTAGTATTTGAGTGACTTTCCTTGTCCCTTTCTAACAACCTTGACGTTTTCCTGCTTCTAGATATTCGGTATTTTTCCTTGGTTTTAGGCATTCATTAAAAAAAAAGTCAGTGTGGGAGTAAGAGGGTCTTTTATTCTCTTCAAGACCTCATTTCTAATTTTGTCTGGTTCGGAAGCTTTTTGTTGGCTAAGGTGTCTATGGCGTCGTTAATTTCATTGCTGGTAATGGATGGTGATATATCTTGATTAGTGTCTGAGTAGATATTTTTTAGAAGTAGGTTTTGGGTGTCGTTATCTGTGTTTAGATCATCGTCCGGTAGTAATTTGTGAAGTAGGTATGTTATAGTTTCTGTATAGGTGGTCGTGTAAGTACCGTCATTTTTAAGTAAGGTGTTTATTTCCGTCACTGTATTAATTTTGTCGCCCGAAATCTTGCAGGGAAGTCCCCAGAAATTTGTTTTCAACACCGTCTCTGCGAATTCTATCCATTTGGTTATTTTTGTAATGTAAATTTCATTTACATGCTGCATTTTCAACTCTCTGTATCTTTGTAGGTTTATGATTCGCAGATAGGGAGTTACTGTATTTTGTTAGAGTTTGCGGGCTTTCCTAACTTTTCGTTCTAAGTCTGTCAGGTGGTTGTTCCAAAATGTCGGTTTGTTTCTTATTTTCCGGTTGTGTTTGGGAATGGCAAGATTCATAGCATCTGTTATGGATTTTGTAATGTTATTAGTGTATTCGTGAATATCGTCATTTCTTTGTATGGGGAGTGGTGGTTTAAAAAAGATTTGTAGTGCCTTCCAGTTTTTTGAAGTTTTGTAGTTATACGTATCGTATTGCCTTTTTGGATTGTAAAAGCAGTTTCGTTGTGGTCACTGTTGGTTAGATTTTCTGTCACTTAGAACTTCCACGCTCCTGTGACAGTTAAGTTGTAATATTTTAGTCATGTCGATTAGGAGTTTCTAGAATGAGAGTGGCTTTTAGGCCAGGTGCATTTGGAGTTAAATACGCCACGTCCGTAAGTTGTCACATAATCTGCGTATAGGGATTGCATTTCCAGCACCTTGTACCTCCTTATGAAGACCTTTGAAAGAAGATCTTTTAGTTCTTCAATCTGTTAGTAAATTCTCGCAACGAAATTGAATTCTATCTAATTCTTCTGGTGCTGAAAAGGAAATCATTCTATTATTTACGTGTGTAGTACGTAAGTGATGTCTTAGGGCTATACTTAAGGCTTTGTAGTCCACTAGTTTACTTAATTTAATGCCTTCCTCCAATCTGGCGTGTACTGATTGTAGGTCTATGTTTAGGTAGCTTGTTGTCTTTTTAGTGTCCGTGTTAGGTTGTGTATTAGCAAGTTCAATAGTCTTTATTTTAATAAAGTTCTTCTATGTAGTTTTTAGCGTTTGTTCTAGAGTAAGAACGTTTTTGTTGGTTTTAAAATGTCTGTTATATTCCAGGGGTTCAGTATTTGATTAAATGCTTTGTCCGTTGTCTCTGTGTATTTGTAATTGTAATTGTCTGGTTTGTTCCATGTATTCACTGTCAGTTTGCGTATGTTGCTCCGTTGTAGTCATGTTTAAGAGTTCATGTCTGTGAGCAAGGGCTCTGCGATTGTACCTTCCTTTTCGCGAGGGTGGTTTAGTCTTTTGTTTTGAATTGTTATGTATGTCAGTAAGTTTATTGTCCATGATCATTTTTGTCTATTTGTCTTTGTAGAAATAATTTATAAGTATGTTTTGAATTTTTATGTGTGTCAGCAAGGTTTTTGTTGGTAATCAGTTTTGTCTATTTGTCGTTGTAGTAATAATTTATAGGTTTTACAGTCTTTGTAAGTCTTTGAGTTGCATTTTTTATTCCTTAATTTGCAAGAAATGCAAGTTGCTTGAAATTCCTTCCTTAGGTAACTAGCTTTCTGGCGATCACTGTGCCGGCAATGGCCGCAAACCTCCTTCTCGCACTTACAGACTTTCTGCACGTGACCGAGATCTGGGCAACGGACACGTTGCGAAATGACCAAAAAATCTTTTGTGTTGACTGCGTTAAACGCAACGTAAACTCGACCGAATGCAAGAATATATTTGCGTATCTGTGGCTAAACTTCAATGATGGCATGTGGCCTTGCTTTGTGGCCCGGTTTTAAAGCGGCGTTTAAGCCCCAGTTCGAACTCCTGTTTGCTAATGTTACTGTTCTCTTCAACATTTTGGTTAGGTTAGGTTAGGTTTTTAATCTCGTCTTCAGATTTCCCTGTTGGCATATCATATATGCACAGAAGGGGGGTTCCTTTTAAGTGGGAGTTCACACTTGAGTTCTCCCTCAAGTTTCTTGTGTGTTATGATTTTCTGGGCGTCGATTTGGCTTGCTGCTTCCACAATTAGCATAGTATTTATAGAGCGTATTT
>JAHWXV010050062.1:0-10048 GCA_024586415.1 Phrixothrix hirtus
GCGCAAGGGCTTGCGGCCTTCAGAGCATGCCAGGTAGTAATGAGTCACTGTATCTTATTATATACTAGAATAAGTGTTCTGAAAGCAGATAAATTGCTGCTTTCAAACTAAAGATAGCCGCCTATGTTTCAACATCATTGTTATACAAACCAAATTTTGATAATTATTTTTAAAAAATTTAAGTAACAGTGTTTACTTTGTGTGTTGATTTTTATATATTTTTGAACGTTTATAATAATTGCGCAAGTAGGTAATATTTCAAATTACGTAATACGTACTGATTTAATTTTTTTAGATTATTTTATTTTAAATGGCTATTATTTAACTAATGATTTATCATTAATACATTTTTGTAAAAAAATAGAAGAACTGATTTAGTTTACAAATAAAACCAATGTTCCTTTATTTTGTTTAGAAGGCAAATTTAAAATTATACCTGTACTACATACAAAATAATATTTAAAAATATACAGATTTAAAATGATGTTTTCTTTTCTAGGGAAAGAATAAATGTAGTGTTTACATTAAAAAATAGCTGTTGTCCTAATAGAAAAATCACCGCACGCCACTGGCATAAGTGCATAATAAGTGATAAGGTTTTGAAGAAGGGTAATGATCACATTGATGGTGAGGGCAAAAATGACCAAGAAAAAATTTAGGAAGCAGAAAAAATGTTTGAAAAACAAATGGAATACATAAATACATAAACATTTGTAGTTAAACAACTTTTTATTTTTAATTTAAAAGTACCTCCACAAACAATATACAAAACTCTTACTTTAATGATTTATCATATTTAAAATTATTTTTTAGAAGAATGTGTAGGACTTGCACAATTTCTGATTCATAATCAACGTTTTATAAAATTCAGTGCATATTTGTTTCAGAGAAACATTTTAAAGTTTTTATTTTTAATCGAGTTTTATCACTTGTCAAGTAATTATTTATGTTAAAAAAATACTCTTTCTATTGAAACACACAGAATATATTCTAAAAAATGTAATAAATGTACAAAAGGATGATTATTTTGTTTAAAAAAATTAAATATTTGCACCCACCCAATAGCAACATTGACAGCAGCTGAAAATGGGATGTATTATGTGTTCAAATTAAAAGAAATAGTTTTTATGTTTTAGTATTGAATATTATTCCTGGTCAACCACTATAGAATACACTGAACTATTTAATGTGTAATAAACATGTTTTGTTGCGTCTTTTGATTTGCAATTATTTATTACTCATTACATATTTAATTTCTTAAAATACAATCAATGTCGACTGGTTACATCTACATTTCTTATCATTCTCGTCTATTCTTATTCTAACTTATTCTAATTTGGGTCTGTTATTGATGGCTTTCATATTGCTAAGTCAACAAGCAACTTATTGCATTATTAGTTGCTAAGTTTCATTGTGTTTTTATATTGTATATACAGAATGTGTATATACAGTTTGTTTAATTATTAGTATCAACTTTATATTTCATCACACCTTCCCCCTTCGGGAAAAGTATTTGTTTCGTTAAACAGAATGAAAAAAATATTTTTCTCCTTTGTACTTTTACTTGCTATAAACTTTTTCTATTATTTTCTCTTACAAAAGTTTTTCCCTTTTTGCAAACCCTTTCAACCTTACACCTAAAAATACAAAAATGCTATGTTTTACATGCTAAAAAAAATCCTACTTGACACATTAGTTCCTATTTCTGTATAAACTTATGGTAAGGCTTTACTCTGTTTTTATGAATTGTGACCTCTTTTGCTGCACACCTTATAACTAAATTTGGCAATTTGTTGCCCGTAGCGTTACACACTAAAACTAAATCTCCTATCTTATAACTAGTTTCTACTGCATTTTTTCAACTGTCGTAATAAGTTTTTTTCTTAAGTTTTGAATCAAGTAAATTTTGTATAACATCAGCTTGTGCCTGTTGTAGTCTGTATCTGTGCTCTTTGGGATATAATTATAAAATGGTTCTATTGAAACAAAATATTTGATGGCAACCCTGCTATGTTGTCAAAAACTAATTCGAAAGGACTATAGGACATTTCACTATGTGGAATATCGTATTGTATGAAAATTTCCAAAAATTTACCCAAACGCTTTTTGTACTGGTTAGCTTGGATCTGCAAATATGTGCCTAAACCTTTATGGGTGTTTTCTATGGATCCCAGTGTTTCGTGGTGATATACAGTTGAATTTAATTGCTTTATGTGTAATAAATCGCATGTTTCTTTAAAAAGTAAGGATAAAAATTCGGTACCTCGGTCGATGGCAATTTCGGCTGGAACACCATATCTTAAAATAAAGTTTTCTATAAAGACTTTTGCTACAGTGGCCAACTCTTTATTTTGTAAAAATCAACATATTTTGTTAGTTTGCATTGCAAAGTTAAAATGTACTTGTTTTTGCTTACGTCTGTTGGTAAAGGTCCCACTAGGTCAGGGAATACTTTTTAAAATGCTCTTGTAGCAGTTGTTGTAATCCAAAACAGCTGTGTTAGCGGCCTTGAGTGTTTACGACGTTTGCATGTGTCACATTTTTGAACAAATTCTGTGACGTCCTCATGTAAACCTGACCAAAAATAGTATTTTTTTATTGCATTAACCATATGCAAGATATCCACATGGTCCCCAGACAGTAACAGGTGAAAGTCATTTAAAATAAGTTTTTGCACTTCGCGGTCTGTGATATTTTGTGCATTTTTTATAATTGCTAATTTAATATTTGCCTTCTTTAATTCAGATGCACATAATAATAATTGTGTAATTAATAAATATGGCAAATTGTTTATATATTCTGTACAGATTAGTAATTCGTTAATTTTATTTTGTGTACACATTCTTAACATTTTCAACTATGACCAAAGTTCATCAGCTGAATAAATATTTCTTTCTTCTATCTGAAAGTAGATAATTTTTAACGCTGCATTGTGAGATATCTTATTTCCGTATCTCGAGATTTGTGGTATCTCTGAAATTCTAAAATATTAATAATTGGAGATATTAATATTCCAGATTTGGTATCTTATCACATCGACAGAACAGAAGAAATTAACAATATTCCCGTTATCGTAAGTATGTATCGTAACTCTATTAATTTTATAATTTAACGCAATATAATATTATATGTAATAGTAGTGGTAGGATCTTGAATATTGTGGATGTAAATTTTGAGTGTGATGTTTCAAGGGAAAGAGGATGGTCATCATCCATCTTTAAATGTGGTATTAAAAATGAATGTTGATGTAGGTAAAACCCTAAAAGCATGTGGTCTTAAAATCTACAACTTTGTTAAAGGAGACTTCAGAAAGCTATATGAATCTATTAGAGACATTGACTGGAAATTAGTATATGATCATAAAACCGTAGACGATAAATTAGAATCTTTTTATAATTTATTATACTCTGCCTTTGATGAATGTATTCCAAAATATACAAGGAAAAAAGAAAATATCCAGTCTGGTTTAATATTGAACTTATTAAATTAATTAAACAGAAAAATCATTTATGGAAACTTCTACAAACTAGGGAGGATACAGAAATAAAAACTAAATTCAAACAAATATGCTCTGAATGTAAAAGATTAATCAAACTTCAACATAAAAATTGCTTAAAAAATGTTCAAAACCTCATATCTAACAAGCCTACTAATATTTGGGATTATATTAAATATAAAAATAATATAATGGATTACCAAAAGCTATGACTACAACAAACAGTGCTACAGTAACTAAGGGACATGAAATAGTAATACATTTGCTAATTATACCAGAAATATATACAAATCACAATCAAGTAAATCATCATAGTCAGATGATTTATTACTACATAACTCATTTAACCATGTACATATACCTTCTGTAAGTGAGGAAGAAGCTAGGATGAAAATTAAACAACTTAAAAACCCAAAAGCTTTAGAGCCTAATAATGTACCAATTTACATTATAAAGGGATGTGCAGAATACCTCTACTGAGTATATTTAATTGTTCTATTGCAACAGCTATGTTTCCTAAAAAGTGGTCTATTTAAGGGGAACTTAATCGAAAACTATATTATACAAAATAATATTCAATATTAATTAAAACATATGATTGTTGAAAACCAACATAGTTTTGTTAAAGGTAAGACAACTGCTACAAATCTGTGCATTTTCATTCAATACGTATCAAGTACATTACATAACAAACAGAGAGTTGATGTGATATATACAGATTTTACTAAGACTTTTGATAAAATAAATCATAAAAGACCATTGCAAAAATTGTTGTCTGGACTTTAATGAAAATTTGCTAACTTTATTTGTTGAGATCCATTATTCTCCAATGGGAAACAATTAATTCAGTATAACTACTCAAAACCTAGTTTCCCAAAATATTTATTATTTATATTAAACCTACATATGTTTCGGTCACTAAATTAAAAGACCATCATCAGGGTATATATTTTAAACGTGTAACATGAAACAATTAAAGTTTAAAATATCTAAAATATAGTACTTCAATAAAAAGTTTACTATAAATCACAATCAAAAGTGTTAACTTTATCCAAGTTATACTTGATAAATAGGTGGCAATATATAGAATGCTTGGGGTACAAATCTAACTGCTTTAGATCATTTAGCGGAGTCGTGCAGGGTCAAACCTGGGACCACTTTTATTATTATTATATATATAAATCATATTGGGCAATCAATTAGACATTCAAGGTACCTAACCTATGCTGATGATCTTAAACTTTATATGGAGGTGAAAACATATTTGGATTGCACTAAACTACAAGAGGATATAAGTGGTGATCAACAAAACTGCAAAAAATTCATAATTCGGGTTGGTAAGAAAGAAATATCCCCATTTGTCTACAACTGTCAGCATAGATAATAATAATCAGGGTATATACGTGACCTGTCCTCAAACTTTGCAGACGTATTCTTTGATCCAAAATAAGAAAAATAATTCATGTCCGTAATCTCTTCATTTACAAGATATAAGCAATTTAACATTTAAAAATATGAATTTATTTGTTCTATGTTAAAACAAATGAATAATAACAATCAACATCAAAGTAACTGTTCGAAATATCCACCTCCAACTGCGATGCACGCTTCAACGCGTCTTCTCATTGATTCTCACACACGACCAAAAATTCCTGGAGTATGATGAATTGTTTCTTTAATGGGTTCTTGAAGGACCTCTATGTTAGGAATTGGAATAGTATCATAAATCAATGTTTTGAGATGACCCCAAAGGAAGAAGTCCAGTGGATTGCAGTCTGGAGATATAGCAGGCCAATTAATCAATCCAGCTCTACTAATCCAATGATTTAGGTACTTGGCATTGAGAAATTCTCTTGCTGTCTGACTAAAATGTGGCGGAGCACCATCATGCATAAACCAGGAATGAAGACGATCTTCCAATGGAACATCTTCTAAGAATACTGGCAAATTGTCCTACAGAAATCGCCTGTAGGTTTGTCCATTAAGTGTTTGCGGCAAAAAGAAAGGACCAATCAAATTACTGCCTATTATACCTGCCCAAATACTACAAGAAAATTGTTGCTGATGCCGAGATTGAACCATGTAGCGAGGATTTTCTATTGACCATTGGTGATTGTCATGGTAGTTCATAATAGCATTTTTCATAAATTTTGCATCGTCAGTATAAAGAATTTTAAATTAAAAAACAGGATTAACACATTGTTCTAGAAACCAATTACAAAAAATTACTGTTGGTTGATTTTCTTCAAATCTGTGTAAAGTCTCCTCCTCGAAACTTAGAATGTGTACTGTTCTTTGTGCACCATTATCGGAAGGATCGCAAGCAAATTTACTTGTTTCTCACAAGCGACAATGAATAGAAGAAAATGTTTTTTTATCAGGAATCCGTCTTTGAGGAAACGATTCTATGTACAGATGTCATGCTTCACTAGTATTTCCATTTGCATAACCGTACATAAAATGTATGTCGGTCATCTCAACATTTGTGTAGCGTTGATTCATTTGAAATGATTAAATTAATAGCAGATAAGTACTATAATATATCACTCAAACAGTTTTTGTTATTAATTGTTTTATTAAGTAATTTGGAAAACTATATCCAGTAAAACAAGACAAAAACAAGTTTACAAACGGAATTAAACAGCGAATTGTGTAATTGTGCTGTCAAAACAATATTCTATTAAGTGTAAACTATCAATAAATCTTAGCAATGAAATCTTTAAAAATTGGATTTTATTTTGCTTATATCTCACAAACGAAGAGGTTACGGATATATGTTTATATGAATTATTTTTCTTATTTTGGAGCAAATATTACATCTGTAAAGTTTGAGGACAGGTTACGTATACATCCTGTATATAGGGGTGTCAGTATCAAATATTGTGCCTATTAGTTTGTTTAATTTTCAATTTTCGGCTATTTTTAATTTATTTGTATGATTTGGGGTTTAATATTTAAAAATTCGATTCCTGTCAGAACTATTGAATGTACATTAGTAGAATAGAATAGAATAGAATTTATTTCTTACAGCGTCGAAATCTATATAAATCTATATAATAAGGTAAGATTACACACTCAATTATAAGTTATTATATGAAATTGATCCAACTTTTATTTCTTTCAGTTTAGCTACAAAACTTAAAATTATAGTATTTACATCCAAACAGGATGCCTTTATTTTAACGGCCCATTATCATAGTGCAGCAATAAATGCAGATGGATCCTGGATGTATAACTTGCAAGATCACATTCAACAATTTATACATCAGTTTCCTGATGTAGAGCTCAATTGCCACAGTTTTGCCAATTATAAACACACTAGTCATAAGAAATTATTAAGGAAATGATCAGCTCAGATAGCTACCTACACTAAACATTTATAAAATGATATTGCAATAAATAATTTTTGGGTTTTCACTTGGAACTGTTCATAAAGTTGTTTTGTGTATGAACTATTATCACTTCATTGTGCAAGTCAAATGAGATATTGGAATGGTTTAATAGAAATTTGGCACATAATAACAATGTTACCTAACTTGACTGCTCCAGATTTTTATTTGTTTGGTTAGTTTAAAAATAACATATTCAAGAACAAGCTTTCATATTCTGCAAGAAATACAAGAAGCAATCGGAAATAAAATTGAACAAATTCTGTAAAGAAACTTCAAAGAGTCTTTGAAAATATGAAATGAAGAATTAATGCATGCTTAGATAGCGAGGGCCTATCTTTTGAGCACATGCTATGAATTTTCCATATATTTTCACAATCTTTAAATTTTGTCTAATTTTGAAACTGAAATTATTGACTGTTTTAAATAATAATAAGAATAAAATAAATTTTTGTATTATTTCTTTATAACTAAAAGTAGTACAAATAAGTCTTTTGTATCAGCATCATATATTTTTTTTCGTACGAAAATGTCGAATTTTGAGCCGAATAAGCATCATTTGTGGGAATTTTTGATTTACTTCTTTAATTTGAAAAAATCGGCAGCTGAGGTGCATCGATTGCTCGTAGAAACATATAGTGAGGCTGCCTTAAGTGAGAGAAGTTGTGAGTTGTTTCAAAAGTTTAAGAATGGTGAATTTGACGTCGAAGACAAAGAACGTAGCCGAAGGCCGAAAGTGTACAAAGACGCGGAATTGGAAGTATTATTGGATGAAGATTCATGCCAAACGCAAGAAAAACTTGCATTTACATTAGGAGTGACTCAACAAGCAATTTCACATCATTTAAAATCATTGGGAATGATTTAAAAGCAAGGACATTGGGTTCTATATGAACTGAAGCCAAGAGATGTTGAACACCAATTTTTCACATGTGAATTGCTGCTTGCCAGGCATAAACGAAATGGTTTTTTGCATTGGTTAGTCACTGATGATGAAAAATGGATCCATTATGATAACCCAAAGAAGAAGAAATCATGGGGACCACCTGGCCATGCTTCAACATCGACAGCCAAGTCGAATATTCATGGAAAAAAATTTATGTTGGGTATTTGGTGGGACCAGCTTGGTGTCGTGTATTATGAGTTGCTCAAACCGAATGAAACTATTACTGGAGCTCTTTACTGAACACAATTGATGAGATTGAGCCGAGTACTCAAAGAAAAACACGCCCACTACTGCTTTAGACATGACAAAATTATTCTCCTGCATGATAATGCTCGTCCACATGTTGCGGTGCCGGTCAAAATCTACTTGGAAACACTCAATTGGGAAAGTTTACCCCACCTGTCATATTCACCAGACATTGTTCCTTCTGATTACTATCTGTTTCGATCGATGGCACATGACCTGTCTGAGCAGCACTTCACATCATATGAAGATATCAAAAATTGGGTCCATTCGTGGATAGCCTCAAAAGATGAAGCGTTCTTCCAACGCGGTATCCGTTTGCTGCCAGAAAGATGGGAAACGGTAGCGGCTAGCGATGGACAATACTTTAAATAAAACATTAGGTACTGTTCTTTCACAATAAATGCCCAATTTTTTATTAAAAATGGCGGAGACTAAGTTGTACTCCTTTTAATATAAAGTAATAATTATTAACGATCTTATTAATAAACAAACCAGTATCAAACTAAATTTAGAATAATGTTAATATACATAACTACAATGTAAATTGAATATGTAACTAGGCATATGTAGTAGCGATTAAATTTAGTTTGTTTATTAATAAGGTTGTATAAGTTTTATTAATTTAGAGACTTCAGTATTGATGAATACTAATATAGAGTACATTTGGTTGTCTATAGTACCATCACAAATACTTTTGAACATACAGTATGAACATAATGGAATTGTAAGACATGTTGCATGTCAATTTTGTGCTTTAAATTTGCAGTAGAACAAATTTAGGCTTTATTGTAAATTTGCCAAATTATTTTGATATCTTGAATCATTTCTTTTATGAATATTGACCATGATAAAGAAACAAAAGTTGTTTCAAAATATTTCTCAGTCATGAAATAATTTCTTTTAAGTTTATATTTTTGTGGTGTTGTACTATTAATATAGTAGAATATACCTAATTTTTTTAATAGTATGTAAAAAATGCCATGTGGACAGAATTTGTAATCTCGATCTAGTCTATATCTGATTAGGGTACTAAATACAAACCTTAAGTATTGTAATATTTTATAGGAAACCAAACTTTTATGTGTGAATTCCTTATATTACATCTTGAAAGGGAACATGGAGTTTGATCTATAAATTAAAAAATAAATTGTCTTCAAACATTATTATTATATATTTGAAAAGTTTTGCAGAGGTTTTAGGTTTTTCATTTTTACAAAGACTTCTCCTTTATTAATTGCATATTTGTTTATCATTGTGTTGTTTAATTTGCACAATTAACTTTGAATCAATATTCAGGAGCTAAAGTTATGAATTACAAAAGTTATTTAATATTAATACATTTCATTATTTTTTGTGTGTTTCTCCAGCAACATTATTATTTTGGTCATCATTGGTGACTGAAAATGATAATTTACTCTACTAGATATTCTATTGGTTGCTACATTTATAGTCATGTAGCAACTATTGGTTACTACCTTAATAAATAGTGAGATTTTTAAATGAGTACTAAATAGTGTAATATTCATTTAAAAAATTATATTTGCGGCGGCACAAAAAATTTTATGTTTTGCTTATCTTCATCTATGATTCCATCTGCAAGTTTGCTTTGTAACACTCGCCTTTTTCTCAGTTACTTTTTTATTAGTTGATTCAGTTTTAGTTAAAATTATTGTATTTCCATTGAGGATAAAATGGTAGAGCTTTAACTATAGTTGGGAATTAGATTCAGTCTCTTTATCTTACGATTTTAGTAAGAAAAGACATTCAATTTTATCAAGTTCACTTATAAAATTTAATTGTTTTTTGATTTATGTAATTAATTATCAACTTGTTGGATGGATATTTCTCTTGATAACTATTCATTAAAATTATATATAATATCTTAATATCTATATTTTAATTCAAACATAAATATTGTTTACTTTTAATAAATTCAATTCAGGTAATATTCAATTAGGAATAGTTTTGATG
>JAHWXV010050174.1:0-13820 GCA_024586415.1 Phrixothrix hirtus
ATTCTTTTTCATTTTGAGGTGGTTTATATCCAACTGGTAACAAATCACTAGTTTCTTCAAAGTTTATTTTACCTAGCAGATTTTGTGTTTCTTTGGATTCGTTTAGGTCTTGTATAATAACTTTATTTTTATTTGATATACCAGAAGACCTCCCGGTTGTGCCATTTTTAGGTTTTATGTTTGGAATTAACAGTTTTATCGGTTGATCATTTTGGAGTCGATCTATATCAATTGGTGAATTCATTTTACGTGTTGATTGTCTGGGTTTAAACCCAACCCTACTTCTTACAGTTGTTGAAGGACGTAGATGAGGTGAGAATTTTCGGATTACCACAGGTGGTAGTGCAGGTGGAGATGGTTTTGGTCTCGTGGTACTAGTAGATGTTGAGCTACTGGTGGGAGAATCAAACATGGTGGTTTCATCTCCTTTTTCCAAAATTCCTTCTGTTATAACAGCAATGCCTCCGTTGTTAAAACCCCCGGTGAGTAATCCGCTTGATAAGTCTGATTGAACTCTATCCAGTTTGTCTATAAGACTTTCCGTAGACAGATTTTGTTTATCGTTTTGTGTTGTAAAAAAGTCGTCTTCAGGGATGGTTGTTGTTGGCTCTAAAATCTTTTCAGTTATCTCAGCGCTTCCTGTTTTTATTGTGGTTGTGTCTTGAGCGTCATCTTGATATCCAGTAGTGGTCAATTGAGATTCATTATTGAATTGCTGTTCGTTGAGAACTACTGTACGTTCATGCTGTTCAACAACAGGGAATGGTAGGTATCTTGCTCCAGAGACACTTCTACTTGTTTGTACCGATGCCACCACAACCCAACCTTCTGTTGAATTAGTATCTTCAACTGGAGAAATCATTTGTTCCATTATATACTCATTAGTAGTTGGAGTTGTTGGCGGTAACATTTGTTGGGTTACTTTTGGGTTTTGGGTAATTGTTCCTATTATGGTGTTATTTATTACACTTTTTGTTGTAACAACTGAAATTACAGCTTTTTCATTTAGGTGAGGCTCTTTTTCTTCTTCTTCTTCTATTTGAGAGTTGTAAGTTGTTGTAGGTTGTTCCGTTGTATTGTCTATAAAGGTGCCGTCAATAAATTCTCGAAAATTATCGTCTTGGACCATAGTAGATGGTTTCATTGTCAATATTTCATAATTAGGATCGCTATGAGAAGAATTTTCTGTTGCGTTTTCACCAGATTTTGGTGAAAGAAGCTCTGTGTTATGCGGAGGATCTGTTTTTGTAGAATTTTCGCTTTCGTTTATTTCTGTTTCATCAGTTGCATCCTCGTTAAGAGAATTGTTCTCATTATCGTACGATTCTGTGTTGTCATAATCATAGTCGTCTTCTATCGATTCTTCATTTAAGGTTGAAGCATAGTCCACAATCTCCTCGGTAACTGGTGAGATATTAGTGTTATTGCCTGGGAGAAAGAATTTATCAGGAGGAACTGTAACTGATTGGATAACTTCAACGTTGTCTTTATTACTCGAAGGTTCTAATTTATCGACTGGATCTTCAAGTAACGAATCTAAATTGAATGTATTTTCAATAGTTCTGGTGGGTGGAGTTGTTATATTATCTGGTTCGTTTTGATTCACTTCTTGTTTTTGTATTAGTGACAGAATTGGATCGAAATTGTTTCTTCTTTTTAATGTAGTTATGGGTATTGCAGGAGTTGTAGATTTAGGACTAAAGCTTCTTCGAGTTGTAATAAATACTTCTCCGTTGTTGTTAACGTAATAATCTTTAACTTGCGCGTGCCTGTTTAATGGTTTTCTCGTTTCTGGTGCAAAAATTCTTGTTCGATGGTTTAAGACATTTGCACGGGTTGCTGTAGCTAATTGTAACGAATTTCCAGATTGATTTGGTTTTTCGGTGTAGTCTAAATGTTGATCGACAACTTGTGGCGGTTTCAGAAAACTATTCGAAGAAATATCGTTGTTTGATTTTATGACATTTGTGTTGTGCATTATGGGAAAATTGAGAGAAGGCTGAAAACCAGATAAATCTCGATTTCTAAATTCTTCAGGAAGATCTGCTGGGCTTTGTATAGTGATTTGACCAAGAAATGTTTCTGTTTGAGACGGATCGTGATTGTGCGATGTTTTTGAGAAAAGGTGAGAATAACTTGGACGGTGTGTGGAAGGTACAACTTGTTGATTAAATCTTGTAGCGGGAGCGGGAGAACTAAATGTTATAGGCGAAAATTTATATGGGTCTCCTGCGTTATTGAATATTCCTAATTGGTATTGAGGTAACGTTCGCTGCAGATGAGGCGGTAAATCCGAAGTATCTAGATCTGCTTGCGGTATAAATGTACCTCGTTCTAAGTGGTCGAAGGTAGATGACGATTTCCTAAAAGGATTAACTTCTTGAGAATTAATGTACCTATTCTGTGTTGGTTGATAAGTTTGTTCGAATCTATCTTGCGTGCCGGTAAAGTAGTAATTTTGATCTGAAACAAAATTTTTTAAATTAGATGGTTTTTAACGAACGAACAATTATCGATGAAACATAAAAAACATTATTGAGCATAAAAGTGTCTAGAGACTCATTTGTTTCATTTGTATTCATTAATATTCTACGCAGAGTTTCCTATAAATGAGTTTAATGCGAATAGGACTTCCGACACGACACGTACCCGAAGTAGATTTTCGGGAACGTTATAGGTTGCCTTTGAATATCGTAATCATTTGTTATCACGTGATTTGGCTGCAAAACACACATTCAAGCACATACTTTACAATTAGTATAGCTAATGATGATAGGTAATGCGAAAATAATTGTGACGAAATCATTTTCTTTAATATGGCTGATTGATGATGATCGCCTTATTATACAATAAATCTGCCACACTGATATTTCGTCCTAGTTTTAACTTTCTCTTACAAGTGTTAAATAATGATTTATAAAATTTTATTGCAAAATCAGGTCAATATTTTTACATTTTTACGTTAAATTGTAGAAACGGTTCAGGTATGTATTTAAGGGGCATAAAATAAACTAAATATGTCAAAAGTCTTACACAAGGAGATACAATAGAAGTGGAGGGAGCACCATAATAAGAAATTTGCCGTTAAAATAGGGACGATAAAACCTTGCCCACTACACCCAAAGCATTCGGATTATACATAAATACTATTTTGAAAATAAAAATATATCTATTTATACAAACTTTTATTCTAAAATATTCTGTGCTATTAAATGTATGTAATAACGTTTACTGTTTAAGGCATTAAAAACGTTTTAGAGGTATACCAGTATGACTAAATTGCTGACACTTTTATTCCGTGTAGCCCCATTCATTTCTATTCTAACCTTATCGTAAAAATAATGATACAACATGACAGTGGCAATGTTCAATTAAATTTGCTTACTCTTTAGTCAAATAACATACACAGATGGGGCGATATAAAAATGGAACTCTGGCCTCAGCTGTTAGCATATTTATCTCTGAATCTCAAGAACTTGAGTTCAAATCTGGTCGAAGTAGATTTTCAGCTAAAAGAAATTTAGAACGTGCATTCTTATTGGATAAAGAAGTAAAATCTTAGGTTCCTGTCAAATACGCTGTTTGCTACGTTAAAAATCCTTTCTGGTGGTGAGAACACCTACGAAGTCAGTTAAATTTAGTATGCGAAATGACAGTTGAAAACACGAGAACATTTCGAAATCCCAACTACAAAAAAAGGTACTCCGTTTTTTAATAATACCTAATTCAAAACCTAATGGAGTTAGACGTTGTTAAAATAAAAAAATTGATAAATAAAAGCCTCTGCAAAAAAGTTTGTAACTTAAAACAACTAAAATTTAATGTTCTCGTATGAATTTAATAACTTAAGTGAACTTTTTTTTCAATTTATCAGACAAGAATTTTTACAGCTTTACTAATAAATATGAAGTATTTAGGTCATGTTCGTGTTTAAATCTAAATGTTAATTAAAGGAAAATATGTAGTGAAATTGCTAGTGGTGCTCTGAGAGTGACTTGTCTGTAGACAAGATAGCCAGTCAGTTGTCTGAGAAATATTAGAAAACAACTAAGTCTTGAAGAAAAAAATATTTTTCAATAATAAGAATTAAGGTTCCAGCCGCCAAGATAAAGATCCTTGCAAGATAGTTTGTGAGCTGAAATGTTTTCTGATCCCTAAAGAATAGAGAGTCAATACGCGTACTAGAGGGATGCTATACAAGCAAGTACAAAAATATTTGTAAAATAAACCAAGAACGCAGCACGAGTCCAAAAGGTTGCACTTAAGACACATCACTAAGGGAGCAATTTGATCAAGTATGACGCAGTTATTGAAAACCTAAATATTTATTGTCCTTAAAGTTTTGGCACCTGATCACAGTGAAATGGAATAAGATTCCGTGCACTATGCCTTTGATATCCAGGCGACTGGAAGATAATTATACGAAATGCGAGGAAAAAGAAAATATGCCCTACAATGTGGCATGATGTGTAAGCCGAAAGCATCTTGTCGTAACCATTTCAATATGAGCAAGATGGATATTAGCAATGCATAATTATTTTTCAGAAGCTTACTTAGTTGTAATTTAAAAAGGATAATGCTTATGAATATGATCGTAAAGACTTTTAGACCTGAACATTTCAGACAAGTGAATTCTGTTGCGTAGGATTTCAGTAAATATTTATCATATTCATTTCAGTATGTTAAATATAAAAACCTGATTATTTTATGAAACTAGCAAAATTACTATTCGATTCGTGTTTGATTATGTAAAAAGTTACGTAACGTTGGTTTAAAATTCTGTTGTGATAAAATACTATTGGAATAATATTTTTAAATTTCTTTTTTATGTAGGGGTTAATTAAAAATAAATACTTAAGTAAACACTAAGATAATATTTTATGCCGGCCACGATTGATGTAGTGATTGGTATGCTTGCCTTTATGTCCAAGGGAGGCGAGTTCAAACGCGCTCGAGATCGGTTAATTTTTCAGCGGAGAAAAATTTAAAATTATGGTTTTTTTCGGATAAGGAAGAAAACTCGTAGGGCCCGCGTCAATGTGATGTTTGGTACGTTAAAAATCCCTACTGGCGGTGGAACTCCAGATTCGACAAAATTCTAGTAGGCATGGCGAAATGACCATAGTGGTTGAAGCCAAGAGGGTAAAAGGAACTTTCACATAGCGGAGTCTTAGCCACAAAACAAAATAACAGTTTTTTGGCTACATCAGGAAAATCGAATGATATTATAGTTGAGATATCTAATACTCACATGCTAATGCAACATCTTTTTTTGTGATTGTCGACGTTATTGTTTGGCCGTATTTATATGTTGCACACATGTATAAAAGCTTATTTTATAAAAGTTAACCATTCATAATACTTATGTAAACAAACACCTTAATATACACGATTACTACAAAAGAAATGGACATACTCAATATTGTACAAAAACCAAAATTATTAGCGATAGTGACATGCATTTTGCGCTGTTGGTACTACTGCAGTTATTGATCACATAAGCACAATAGTTAAGATGGCTGTTAATACTGTAGAGAAGTCGCATTTTGTACTCAACAATATTTTATAACACGTTTCGGAAAACGACCACCTACTAAACAGTCGATCGACAATTGGTACGAATAATTTGAAACGATAAGGTGTGCAAAGGTAAAAATACAGGAAGACAGCGCGTATTCGTGTTCGTGCTATTTACTAACTGAATCCACGTGTTACGTGCTCTGGTTTAAGCATTAAAACTTATATCGGAGATACTCGGCCAGTGTTGTGATTGCCTCAGATTTTGCTCAGAAGTCGGAGTTTGGGCCAGGACTGTACACTGGATTCTGCGGAAACTGTTTAAAACTTACTTCAGTTATGTACAAATTAAAATTATTTACAAGGCTACTTCCCAATGTGAACTGGAGCTTATAGATTCTATTGGTTTAAGGTTGTTAACTGGTTTTAGTTTGATACACTCAGTATATACATTTGTCATGACTTTTGTTGTAATTAGCTTAATTAACACTTTTCATTTCAATTAAGTTGTAGTTCGTAAGCTAAGTGCACTTTTCTATTTCTTAACGGGCTCGGTGCACACCTTCAAAATGCTATTTTTGTTAGTATCTAATTATGAAGCATGTAAATGTACTTTATTTTAATTTAAACTATTAGCAATTAATTTTAAACTCAGGATAATTTTCATGCATGTTATTTTTATCTGTGTTCCATTTTGTCATTTATTTATTTATGTATTTATGTATTTTTAACTATTTACATGAACTGTGGTTATATTACCTTTGTAATATAATGCTTTATTAATGGTTTATATAATTTTACCTTCAGTAATAAGACTTTATAACAGAAAAATCATTTATTAAAAATAATAAACTGAATTCTATAACATTTGAATTTTATTATAGACATGAACCTTTTAAAATTAGTTGTCTTCTCTTTTAATTACAGAACATAGGTGTCGTGCCAGTGCACTTTTTTGCTATTATTTACAACTGATGTGATCGATCTAACGGATCAAGACCGCCAAGATGGCGATGGTTTGTTATTACGGTGTTTTAACGGCTATAATTATTTTAAAAGTGCGGTTTTCGTTATTTATTGTTTGGTGCTTGATTATTTATGCTTGACCTAGGTTTGTTTAGAGGAAGGGGAGCGATACGGGCCAAAAAGGTTGTGTCACTTCATGGCGCGAAAAATCGGACCAAAAGGGTGGTCTCCCAACATCTATACAGACAGGAACCAGAATGACTTTCAACACCTTGGCGAGTGTCTGAATAAATAATCTTTAGCCAAACGGAGTAGAATCTTTCTGGTTAATAACTGAATTCAAAACTAAATGTGCGGGTAAACAATCTTCATGGTCTTTACGTCAAGTATCGTACTTTGTTCACTTTCTTTCAAATTCTGGAATAATACGGCCTGTATTAAAAATACGACTGTTTCGCTTGTTTTAAATTTTAATTATGAAAAATAAGCAAAATATTACGGATTTGTAATTTTAACAATTTTAAAGTTTGCTTTACATAGAACTAATTCTCCCCTAGATTATGAGGTGAATTATGTCCTATAATATTCGATTTATTAAATTGAATTACTCGATGAGTAGTCCAACCAGCTCTGGCGGTAAAACTTGCTCTAAAATTCCACTTTACAAAGCGAGCTTTTATATGAAATCGTTATCTGTAACCTCAAGGAGAAACAGCTTTCTAGTCATTAAATTGCTTAATTAACATTTTTCTACAATTAAATAATATAACATCGGATGCGCAATTTAATGCGCTTGAAACAGTAGTAGCAAACATTTATGGGACTCTTTCTAATTGAAAGTAATTAACAAAACCAGTTGTACAGGCTTAATTACATGGATTAACAAAAATCAAAGTTATACATAATATAGCGGTTATTAAAACGAACTAATCCTTAAATAAATAAGTTACATTTTAATTAAAATAAGGTAATTAAGATAATTTATATAATGTAAAAATTTCCATTAATGGTTAAAAGTAACGTAGTTTTATCTAATCTGTCCGGGTCATTCGTATTATTTATGCACAAAGTTCAAACACCTTGACCTACGCAGGCAACGTTTTGTTACCACAGGTCAAGAATTTTGAATTATTAGATTATTTCATACAAAAAACTTTAAAATATACCTAATTTTAATATTAATAAATGCAGCGATAATTAAAAAGTAAAAATAAACATGATAATTGGTTAAAAGCTCGGTAATTATATAAATAATAATTAAATGAAATGTATACGGGATGTTCTGTTAGTATTGAATTAAAGAAATGGTTTTAAATAATTTAAATATATACAATTGATGTAGGTATGTCCTATTTCAGCATCTAGTTTATACTTTAAAATTAGTAAGTTAGTTATTTACAAAAAGGCAAATTCAATGCAGCGGCATAGGTACATTACAGTCGATAGTAAGGGCAGTTAGAAATTACAGCCATGTTACTTAGTGACAATCAGCTGTAGTACCACCGACTTTTAAAATAATACCTTACTAATTTCCACAGTTATTCAACATAATAACGCAAAATGTATGTCGCTAATCACAAATAGTGGTTTTATACAATATTTCTTTTGTAGTAATCTTATACTATAAGGGCCTGGGTGTAATATCTTTCAGTAATCTTATATCCGTCTTTTAATTAGTATATTACAATATTTTTACTACACTTAAGCACTGTCTTGTTTATTTCTTTTGTTTAAATTCAAAAAATATTGAATGGATATTGATCAAAGTTATACAATTTATAGATTACATTGTTGGTACTAACCCGGTTTTTATTTTATCTCAATATCCGTAGAAGTTTAGAAATTACAACAAAATGTGTGCTCGGTCATCGTTTGAATAAAAGCGATCGCGGTACGGAGCTTGCATCGCCTTTGCACAAAACTTGTTGTTGCGGGAATCACTAATAATTAGGAAAGCATACGTTTACCGTTATAAATTCAAATTTCCGTGGAACGTCACTTAAACTCGTATTATTTATGTCTATACGTCTAGGTATACTTTCTGCCCTGTTGATTTCAGTATTAACTAACATTTATAACCGAATTTTAATCATTAAAATATATCTATAAATTATTTATCAAAGTTTATAGACAAATAAGAGAAAATAACTAAGTTTAGTTAACAATCATCATACTTCAGTGTGCCACTTATATTTCACAAATGTATCACATTCAAATGCGCTAAAATTATTCTTATTTATATAATTCAGTTTGGCACAAGTAAGTTTACGGATTAAAATTTTTGAATTTTAATTTAATCATTCTATTTTTTATAGAAAAATTGGAACAATTAAGTCACTTTATAACTTCGGTAGAAACAAATAAAAAATACTATAAAATGTTTCTACTGTTAAGGTTGTTCAATATATTATTTCATTCTTTGCGATTTATTTTATTCCAACTTTTAATTATATTTATATTTTATTAGATCCCATTGAGTATATACAAGGTATTTGCATTATGCCTGAAGATGTATTAGCCATTAATTTCTTTAATTGATTCAAATATGAAAACGTTAGCTGCTATTGTTCATATTTTATTAATTGAATACTAAATTTTGTTGTGAAACTTACTTTCTTTATATTGATTAACTGTCACCCCAACTTTTATAACATTAAAGAAAAATACCGTAAGATGGATCCATTAAAATACATATATTTTGAATTTTTAAAACCCGTAGTGAGTTCAAAGAAAATTAAAAAATATCTTCAAAAAATCTTCGCAGGTTAATTTCCTTAAAAAAAATATTAGCTCTAACGAAAAAATCGCAAAAATGAAGAAAATTAGGTATGTCTTAATAATGTATGGAATAACCTTAACGAAAGACTGAATATTTTAGATCAATTAAATTTTATTTAAATATTTCAAATACGTTATGGATTTTATTGAAGGTTCTCAATTTTGATTGTTGAGAAATTATTAATTAATACCATATACAATTACCAATATTGTGTTTTATAATTTAATCTGTATAATATAATAAATTGATGTGCATCCATGCTCAAAATTGAGAATAATAAATATAGTTAATTGATTGATTTAACTGGAAGCCTTTTATACTCAATAAAATAATTGATAATAAAAGGCTTCGAGTTAAATCAATCTTTAATCTGTAAATTTTAGCAGTAGTTTCTAGACTGTTGATGTCACCATTAAATTAAAAGTAATAATTCGCACCAACATGTCTAAGAATAAATAAAATTGTACATATACAAATTTTTAGACACAAATAAAATAAATTAACTATTAATGTAATAGCACTTTAGGCCAGGTTGTTAAAATAATAGAAAACGGTAGATTTATTAAACAAATGTAAAGGTGCAAAGGAAAGCGTGACTATCTCAATAGAAAGTATATTTAAAATTTGCAGGAAAATTTTAACAAGTTTACAGATGACATCCCTAAGCTAAGATTTAATACTAGGTTTCCGTAAATCGGCAAGATTTATGCAAATAAACGTGGGAGCTGCATGCAGCAACTAACTGACAACCAAATTTAAACTTATTGGTTTAAATTTAAAATACAATGGATAAAAAAACTGTAGAAAAGTTATATAAACGCCAAACAATTACAAATTGTCATCTTTCTTGATGAAGCATTGAAAAGTTACAGTGCCATTATTCAGTAACAAAGTTAATTCAGTTAAAGTTCAGATAAAAATGCAGCTTAACACCTTTCTTTAGACAATGTTATTTAGTATTAGAGTAAACCTTTTAATAACAAATATTTTATTTTCTGTAAATATATAAAATTTCGTTCTTGTAAACTGATAACATCTAAGCCGTAAATTAAATTGTTTTAATATCATTTAATTCAATTAATTGCATTAATTCTTTTATTGTTTATTTCTTTTATGTACCACATGTAAACGATACAATTTTTATTTCGTATTCAATAAATAAATTTTAAATTGACATTTCGAGAAAAATAAAGCTTAATTTTAACAATACACGCCTACTAGGTAAACTTTACTCGTTGTAACTGTCATTTAAACTGCAGGGAGGAACTACAACAAAACGGAGTAGTTGACCGTTGATCCCAAATTAAATAAATAACCGCTCGATCAACCAAATAATTGTTAATAAATCAATTATACCGTCGCGATCCACAAACAAGGCCATTATAATAGAATTTGTTAACCATAATACTCTTACAGGTCATAAAACACCTACAATATACGCTTTGAATTAAACCAAATTACATTTATGTTAAATGTGACTAATTATACTTAACCGAGCGTATTAGTTTTCGTTACTCCTATTCTGCGTATTTCATCCGCAAACTTATATTTAACGAGTTGTAACTGTTTTTAAAATTGACAGCTAAAAGTGTCTTTATCAAATAAACAGTAACAGTGAATCGTTTTAATGAATTTCAATATGATTATATATGTGTTAGAAAATATTCCCTTAATGTATACTTGCGTTGTTTTTTGAAATTATAAATTTATTACCTATTTGAAAAGCGTTTATAATTCAATTGCGATTCAATAGGGTTATAAATATAAATCTCAAAAATTCACAAGAAGCCCAATTTTTGTTTATAAAAATTAAAGTTAATATGAGGTTGATCAATTGATTTTAAAAGCGGTTTATATTGGATGAGCATGACCAGCGTCTAATATTGCTTTAAAATAGGTTCACAGTTTTTTATAAATGTAATTAATTAATCATAAATTGTTAATAAAATTATTTTTCTTATTACACACGATTGCTATACAATATTATACACTTTAGGTGTACTAGATGGCGTTAAAAAATGTATCGTTTCGCCTCTTATCTTGTTCCCTCTAATTTCTATTCCTTATAATAAACTGCTTAAAAAAATTATTTATTATTAATTTGTAGGTATGATTAGAGGAAACTTCATTTATACGGATGGATTTATGGGTCTCTATACATAGCGGTATAATCGTTGGAAAGGAATGGTGTATATATCACATTTGAAAGATGTCTAATTTCTGGAGGGGGAGAGATAATGTAACAACAGCGAAGCATAGAATGAACGTAGCTCCTGTCAAATTCTATTTTGCATTAAATTTTTTTCTGAATTAACAATGAACGTTTATGTATGTAAACGCTAAGATCCAGTAGTTCACTCGGTTTTATACAACTGTATGTAAGCGTTCTAGATGGAGGTAGTACTAGTTTGAAATAATAGATGGCATCACGCTAAGTTGTTGAAATTACATCTCGGGCTGTTTTGGTAGATTGACAGGTTAGCAGCCGCTCACTTTTGTCAGAGCCGCAATTTGTTAGTTCTTAAATAAAATGATTGGATTTCGGTCCATGTTCTTGTTAAAGTTATACTATGTACATTTATGTGAAGTTAATTACAATATAAAAAAGGGAAAAAATGGAGAAAAGCTAAAGCTAACATAATGAGTATAAAAAATTCATCAGTTCACATACATTCGATATAAGAATCGAAATATATTTATGAATGAATGGATGAGAAATATAACCGTGTTAATGAAACATATGAGAAGAAAAGACAGAAAGAACGGTTTTCTTTGTTCTCAGACGTTAAATAATATTTTAAGACATTGAACGGCTTTTAATGATAGCTATGTGGTAATTTTAAATTTAAACTTCAATTTTTGGCTACAAGTAATTTAATTTAATGAGAACATTACAACATAACTTTTTCTAAGTGATTAATACATTTTGTACGCATCTGTGTATTTGATATATCAAAATTTAAAATTTAACATTTAAAATTTGTTGTTATAATATTAAAAAAATACGTAAATAACTAATTATTTAATAACCTTAAGCTACATTGCTAAAGAGAAATATTTTTCCAATAAATGGAAAGATAATACATAATAAAACTTTGCTGAAGATTTTCAGTGCCTTACTTACAATTTCCTTTGTTCTTATTTCATCCCCAAAAAATACAAGATAAAGTAACATCTGGTTGTCTCTAATGAAAAACCTTTATTCGATTTTCCGCCCTCAATAAATTTATGCCTTGCTTGAAAAACATTTTTTATTAGAAAAAAACAATATTTCGTAATATTTCAATTCGGATATTTGTTTACTGGTTGTAAATAGGGATTTGTGCAAGGTAGTATTTCATTTAAAAATTTAATTTTAAGATATCATTTAACAACAGAGAACGAAATACGTTGCGAAGACACATTTTCGAAAATATTAGCGTCCTTAAGTGGCGAGAACGAATAAAGAATACTAAGGAAATGTCTGAAACAGATAAAGCTGTGTCCAAATTGACCGACCATTATGGCGGCGTTAGCATGTTGTGCGCATGTATTAAAAACGTCAAATTTATGTTTATTATTCTAAATTAATAACAAATTAATAACAAATCGCAACAAATTAAAATATGCACGCGGTAAGAAAATTTTGATTTTAAATAGTTTTAATTTTAAATATACTCAATTAAATATTATGAAATATTCAGCAATATACGTTATTATGTATACTCATTAAGTAAGTAAATTCAAAACACTTTTAATTGTTAAATATAAACAAAAATTAACAATAATATTCGGTAACCTAACAATAAACACTATAAAAACATACCAGTGAAACTATAATTTCGGCGATTTTCAGCACTTCTATTAGTGCAACTGTAAGCTATACATTCAAACATGATTTTCACCCAATTATAAATAAATATCCTTAAAATTACACACACTTCTACGACTTGACACTTTAACTGTTTACCAACAATAATGGCGTCTACCACAGGAGGTGCTTAAACATTGGGTACACGCGCGGACCGTACGTTTGACAGCTATAGGCGCTTCCTTAGTATTCTTTATTCGTTGCATTCGACCGAAGTAGATAGAGATGTTAAACCTGTTATTTGTAGCTGGGAACCATTGGAAATGGAAAACTTAAACTCACCCCAAATTTCTTTTGAGAAGGGGCTTTTCATTAATTTCTCTGTGGGAAGAATCATTTTAGACAATTATTGTTAACTTGGATTATTTTTAAAATATTTTTTTTAAATTCCTATCTTTAATTAACTTTTTGACTTCTTCGGTCATTGACTGCAGTCTTGGTTAGGGTCTTAAATATCCTCATGGACAGAGAGAAATTGTAATCAAATGTAATGAAAGAGAAGAGTGATACAACTAAGTATCAAACACTCCAAGCTAAATTATTTTACAACTTGTTTATAGAAATAAAAATTTTATGAACGCTCTTGCTTAGAAGTACGTTCACGTGAATGTTTCCATTAATGGGAAATTAAGAAACCGACTTAGATTAAATCCAAATATTTTGATTTAGAACTACTATAATCACTAGCTGCTTTATTTGGTGTAGTAA
>JAHWXV010050290.1:0-11000 GCA_024586415.1 Phrixothrix hirtus
CACAGTTAGTACATGCCTGAACCATTCTTCATAATGCTGTTTATTCATTTCATCATGGTAATTGTCTGACCCTTTTTTACCAATGAAGCATTTCAAACAATCTAGTAAAAATCCATTTTCATTACCTATATCTAAAATAATAACTCTTTGTCCCGCCCCAGACGGATGTTTGATTCCACCTCTGTACCCATTAACTTCTTCGGTGGTTCCCTTGTAATTATCAAAGCTATCGCGAATTTCTCGTGTAACAATTTTTACCCAGCCAAATTTTTTAGAGTGATTTGTGCCGCACCATGTTTTATCAGTATAAAATATATTCCAACCAGCGGTTCTGTATCTTTTGATAGCGGATAAGTAGTCCGCTCGTTGAGCAGGTACACTATTCTTCTCCATAAGTATCGGTTTACTTCCTAATTTTTTATAGATAAAGTTCATGTCTTTTACCCATTTCTTTAGTGTAGAAGTACAAACTTGAGGAAAGACAGGATTATCGTCTTTCATCCTTTGATGCAATTCCTTTATGGTTGGAAATCGTTTTTCCATATAAAAAAGGAATATTTGTCTTCTTATAATGCCGTTCATGAAATTATCAATTTCTATCTTAGGCCTACCACTTCTGGCTTTAGCAGCTGTAACAGTACCAGAAACCCTTTGTTCGTGTGAAATCGTTTCAATACTGCGTGTGCTAATTTCCAAACATTCCGCTGTTCGTTTTGTTACTTGTTGAGGATTAATATTATTTATGCCAAGTCTTTTTTCCATTTGGAAATACTCTTTAATTTTCAATACAATTTTTTTAAATTGTGTCTTGAGACATTTTCTTTGAAATTTTAGAAAAAGTAACACTTTCACTTTACAATACACTGTGTAAGAGCATAACTCTTTTGCTTAAAATCGGATTTCTTTTATAAACAAACTTAAATCGTTATCACAAGGCCCTTGCGTGGATTTCCTTTATCAATATCTATTAATTTGAAAAATCAGTTGGTATTATTGAAACCATCAAAATATGTTTACATTATTACGCAAAAAATAATTTCTTATAACAGAAACATGTTTGCTTCTTACCTCAGAATGACCTTCAATGCGGTTAGCTACGAATCAACACATCGACAGCAGTTATTTGCATCTTTTTCAAAATCTCCCACTTTCAATTGTACGACAACTTTTAATAATTTGTTAAAACCAATTCACTTTCGTTGTTCAAATAATATTACTACATCTTATAAAAACGGAAATTTTCAACTTCTATCATAAATAACGAATTGCGGTGAATTTAACTTTTTCGTAAAAAATAGGGAAACTACAAGTACTTCCTAAACTGTAATATACACCGTCCCTTTCTCGAGGTTTGGGCTGTATACTATTCCAATTTCGTTAAATGTTGTTGACCAATAACAAAGTTATAAAGTTTTTAAAATAGGCATTCTGAGAACACGCCAAATTATTGCACTTTTTTGTAAAGAATTGATAACATTTATGAAATGGCTTAATGTAACAAAACGAAACTTCTCAGTTATAATAACAAATGATTTATTGATAAACTGTAAAAATTACACAAAAATTGGCCACACCGTTTTTGAATAAACTGATTTGAAAATGAACCGCCAATAACTTATTATTTTAATAGTAGGAAAAAATGGTATAAACTTTTTCACAATGGTATTCAATGGTTATTTTTCTATAATTTAAAGTTCTCTATAGTATTATATTAACCTAATAGTTTAGTTGTTCCTTACATAGCTGATAAAAGTGTAGTAAGCAATAGGCTAAAATTGTTGGTCTCCATTTATTCTCCTTGTTACTTACATGTTGATTATTCTGTCGACCCGCATTATTCTTTAGCCACATTTTAAATGAGTTCAATTTTGTCATGGGGGTTTTCAGGAGCCAACTTTCCATTTGAGTAGCACCTCGTAGTCACATATATTAATGAATTGGTTTATAAATTATTATATAATTGTTGAAAATAAATAAGTATAATGATATAAATACAGAAATGCAGTGCCTTTATTTACATTACATACAAATCAATAACCTCAACTTTGAATAATTCTGAACAAGATAAAAATAGATTTAGCTATTTATTAAAAATGTTCAGAATTTATTTAGATAAACTTAAAACATATCACATTTTATGATTATAAAAGCCATTCATCTCACATCGGTACTAACATTAAATAGGGCTAGCTGAAAAATATTTGATGCCACATATATGATGGCTCAATGACGTGTAAGAAAAGTAAAAAAGATTAGTCAAGAAGAAAATTGGTACAATAGAGGTTATATTGGTAAATTGATATATGTGGCTATAATTCAAATGTTCTTTTGTTACATCCTGTTTTTTCAAGATACCTAAATCAAGGACGGGGCGCTTCTTATAGGTTATTTATCTACCACCTTTCTATAACCTACGTTACTTATGCATGAAAAACAATTGACTTATACTGTTGTTTATTCAATAAACTGTGTATTGATATTTATTTGCCTAAATATATAAAACGTATCTACATTCTTTTAACAATTCACAATATTATTCATGAATTTTTGAGGAATAATGGTTCCCGAATATTACAAGTTTAACAACTTACACACAAAATATCTTTAAAGTTTGCACTAATTTGAATACAGCTGTAAAAGTACACAACTGAGGAGCAGTAGCACTGCTTTATGTTTAAACTGACAATAAAAACTTTATTTTAAGATCCTTGTGCATAAAATGTTCGTTTTGAAATTCCATAAAATTACCATTGTATTTTGCGAACATAATTTGGTTGTTCTACACAAATAATGTAACTAATGTGGGTATATTTAATATTGCGTCTACTTACTCCAAGTACTTTTAGTATTCTGAATGTGACACACTCCTTCAAATTACATGTCTACGTGTCTGTAATATTTTATGTAAACGTAGTGCAATTACAATTTTTTTTTGATTTTGTAAACTATACGCCAAACTGTAATGAAATATATCTCGAAAATTGCTACAACTATTTTTGTAAAACTTGTTACGATCCCATTTTACGTGTTCTTTTCGGTTTTTCCAAAAAATCCATTGAAGCAGGTTAGCAGCGTTTTTCGTGTCCAATAATCTGGATGGGTGACCGTTGCAAATACCGTTCCCAAAATAAACGTATATTATATTTTAATCTTTTGTAAAAATTATTTGCATATCTAGAATACGTAAGAGAAAGTAGTGTGTTATCTTGCATCAAAGTTTAGATGATACTTTTAGCTTAACTTCTAAAATTAATATCAGAGGACTATTGATTCAACATATCTTTTTAAATTTGTCTATTTGTTGATAGTTATAAAATACTAGATAACTTAGATTTTCTCTTTATTTTAGCTGGTGTTTTGCTGATCTATTTTAGAAATTTATAAATAAACACTTTATTGTGATAAACGGCGGTTTGTTTTCACCAGTAGATTTTCATACCGTTAGATGAAACGGTGATCTGTCTGGTAGTTGTTAAGAAAACGTTTCTTAGACCAGAAATACCATTGTCCGTATGAAAAAAGTTTTATTTGAAAGCATGATTCTATCTTTTCAAATTTGTTATGCAAAAGAAAATTGCTATTTGGTTAAAGCAGTTTTACCGTCCAACTATATATGGCCATGACAACGTCTAGACTAGAAACCTTGTGCTGGGAATTTATAAAGCATAAAACTGTACACTTTGAAAAATGTCATTAACTAAGACATTTATTCAATTTTTGGATGTTAATTTCATATCGAAGCGTGAATTTCTATAATTAACGTATTTTTCACTGCGATGGAATCAACACCTTCAATAATATAGTGTTATATAATATTTTTAATGAGAAATGCGGATAACAGGTTAAGCGCCGAGACAAAATTTGAAATTTTATCTCCTGGACCAAACGTGTTTTCAGTTACCTAAAAGTGCCAATATTACCACTACAGGACTATTTTTGTTAGTAGCACAAAAATACGGCCAAAAAATTGTAAAAACAAAGTCGGTCGCCGGTGTCTGCCATGGCCCCCATTTATTATACAAACTTGTAAGGCCGCAGCGGTCACACAGAGTGGTCACGTTCCAACTCGCGTTTGTGCTTATCAGTATGATTCAGCACATTTCGTCAGTTAGTACCGAGTATTTGTATTGTTTGTGCACACAATGAATCGAGGAAGAAAAATAGTAGATTTAGCTCTACAATTACATATAGGTAAGGGTAAGAATTACACTATAATAATGTTTTTTTACCTTCGAACGATCCCGTCATACTATTTACTATGAGCGGGCACGTGAAATATGTTTTACAACATGTACTTTTTGGGATATTCCTTCAACAGCATAATTACTATATTTCCTAGAAAGTTATTTTAAACTACATAAAACATCATTTCAGTTAAATTATTTTTATGTTCATTTTTAGTTAAAAAAATTACATATGAATAAATTCAATTTCGTGAATCATAGAAATGCCAATGATTTTCAGAAGTGTTTCCACTTTGTGAAATTTGTTTATTATAATTTATAGCAAGAAAAGTAATTACGTATTCTGAAAAAGTTTCAATACTTACATTGTGTCGCAAATTTTACGTAGACATCTTCTCACACGAAAAATTTCACACAGAATAAGCAAGTAAGTCAATAAATCATCGCAGGCATATGCTCTTGGAATAGAAAAGAATCACGAAAGCGCTTGTAGAAGTGGAAAATTTTAAAATTACTAGACTTGTAAAATTTACGACAACATACCCGCTCGAAGGTTCAATTTTTATTATTACGTTTTTAATTTTTTTGTAGATGGAGAGTGTGAATCAGATTGTACTTGTTCTGATGGCTCAGGCGCAGATCCGCAATATTTGCCATCTTCTGAAGAAGTGCGGAATGGTTTTGACTATGACGGGTGTGAGGGGGTAGATAAACCAATTATTAGAACAACTTCCACTAAAGCCAACATCACACGACCGTCATCTTCACAGGTTGAGATTGAAGCAGGAGCTGAAAATTTTGTGGAGAAATGGAGTTTCTCATTGACGAACCAGGAGAATTTCCGACAATCTGATGAAGACTCAGACAATGAAGTTGCTCTTCCTTCGTGGAAAATTCCTACTGGGAATCATGCTGTCTTCTTTTTTATGGGTCCATCGGGTGTGAACCCAAATTATGCAGCTATTCTTTTCAATACTACCCCCTTTGAGTTCTATTCCGTTTTTGTTACAAACGATCTATTTGAAAACATGGCATTCCAAACAAACCTATATGCCACGCAGAAATTGATTAGGATTTATGATGTTGGATCTAAATCCAGATTGCATAGGTGGACATCGGCAGATAGATAGGAAATGAAGAAGTTTGTTGGACTTTTAGGCTAAATGGGAATGGTAAGAATGAATTCCTTGAGGGATTACTGGAGCAAAAATCGCCTGTACAAAAACGAAATTGCGCCATCAACCATGAGTCGCAATTGTTTTGAGCTTCTTCTGAAAATGTGGCATTTCGCTGATAATTTACAGTGTCCAGAAGGAGACAGGCTTCATAAAATTCAGTGCCTTGTCGATACTTTATTGGCAAAATATGAAGAAATATTTACACCTGGTCAAGTTATTTGTATAGATGAGACTCTAGTACCTTATCAGGCTAGGCTGGTTATAAAACACTGTATTCCTAATAAGTCCCATAAATATAGAATCAAAATTTTTAAGTTGTGCTACGATAACAGGTTTACGTATAACCTTAAAATATATGCTGGAAAGGAGAGAGACTATTGGCAATCTGTGACAACATCAGTCGTACTCCATCTCTCTGAAAAGTTGTTGAACATGGGACGCACTATTATAGCTGACAACTTCTATACTGGTTTAGAGCTTCCCAACGTTCTGCTTGATAGAAAAACTCACCCGTTGGGAACATTGCGTTCAAACAGGCGAGGAAATCCTTTTCAAGTAACTGGCAAAAAACTGAAAAGCGGTGAAACGTATTTGTATTATCAAATGGCATGGCAAAAGAGACGCCCTCGTTCTCTCAACGAAACATACAGGAGATACAACTGAAGTACAGAGACGTAGTGGAAATGTCAATAAACCTAAAGCTATTGTTGATTATAATGCAGGAAAACCATCAATAGATATCTCCGATCCAATGTCAAGTTATAGCACTGCTTTACGCAGAACATTGAAATGGTACCGAAAGATAGAAATTGAATTGCTACTTGGTACCACCATCGTAAATGCTCATTTTATCTATAAAACAATTACTGAAACGGCATTTAAATCACACAATTTAGAGAAAATATTATTGACGGGCTATTGGCAGGAGAAAAAAATTAATTTCAATAAAATTGCTTCAATAATAATTATCAACAGAGAACCTGGAAAGGCAAGAGATAATAGAAAATACTGTCGAGGATGTTACAATAAAAAGCAAAGAGGTTTGGTTGAAAAAAAATAGTGAAAAAAGTGACGACGTTTTGCATTGACTGTTTCAATATTGAACAAAAAACTAATAATTATTACTCTTTGTTTTAGATTTTATTATATCATTTTATAACAAATTACAAAGCAATACATTTTTATCATATAATTCAGTCTTTTATTACTTATGTAATTTGGTGGATGCACAGAATTTGTTCGGTTTAATCAAACGTCGTCACTCATAAACATTTAAGCAAATCTGGGAAAATCTTATGACGCTGCAAGCCGCTGGGGCCATAGCGGCCACCATTTTGATTTTAGTTAATTAACTTACTACAGTTAGATATCTAATAACAAATTTTCCCGACAATTCAAGGTCAAAATAAACAAAAACAAAAACAAACCCGAAGTTGACCAGGATGCCTATAACTAAACCGACATTTCATTGTAGTTTACTAAGAAATCATCATGAATAAATGAACTAGCCCACATCTACATTACCATTTTTTTAAAATTAAGAATATCCTTTATCAGGTTGAGCGCCACGGCGGACACCGGTAACTATTTTGATACGACCGTCCAGGCCACGGCGGATATCGGTGTCCGCTCACGTAAAAGTGCACCTGCAGAATTGTGACCCTCAATATATGTATTGTATTCATAAATACAATACATGTATTGGCGGTCACAATTCTACAAGTGCACTTTTACGTGAGCGGACACCAATATTCGCCGTGGCCTGGACGGTCGTATCAAAATAGTCACAGGTGTCCGCCGTGGCGCTCAACCTGATAAAGGATATTCTTAATTTTAAAAAAATGGTAATGCAGATGTGAGCTAGTTCATTTATTCATGATGATTTCTTAGTAAACTATTATGAAATTTCGGTTTAATTATAGGCATCCTGGTCAACTTCGGCTTTGTTTTTGTTGTTTATTTTGACCTTGATTTGTCGAGCAAATTTGTTATTAGATATCTAACTGTAGTTAGGTGAAACCTAGTTAATTAACTAAAATCAAAGTTTACACAATAAAGCAAACTAGATAAAATTGAAGGTTAAAAATTAAGCTGAATGTAATTAACATGGACACCTTTTTATTTTGATTGATAGTTAATTCAAGTTGGAATTAAAATGATATTACACATTTGTAGTAAGTATACATATCTATAAGGAATTATTATAGATTCGAGCTTTTGGGTTAACTTCCTTGTTTTATAACTGACAATATGCGTAAAACGAATACGCCGCCAATGAATTGAAGGCCAGCTAAATAATTCGCACGCATGTATTGGCGTCTTAAGTGCTTCCCATTTAGCATTACTTCTAACCTCCAGTTATATTTAATAATGCTATTATCTTTTGGATAAGCATCTGAATAGAAAACTAGATCATTCATACGTGTGTTGTACGTTGTATGTAAAAGGAGGGGCCTTGCTTCAATAAATGCACTTTTACAGCACAGCTGTTAGGTTATTATTAAATCGTGTATTGTTTAACATCAACAATAGCTTTGTTCCTAGCGTAGAATTCAGAACCGTTCGTAATCAATGCGATTGCGCACTAACACAAAATGGTTCCAAATTGAAACTAATTGACAAGATTTTATGTTAGTGCTCAAGTATTTCAATTCGAAACGATTCTGAATTCACAGTTGTAACAAAGCTAATTCTTATGGTACATAATACTACTGATATATTCGTACATTATCCATTACACAATTTCAATAAAAATCTTAGTTTGCTCACTTGGTGATATACTGTTATGAATTAATAGAAGATTGTCTGATTGCGTTTTTATATTCACGTCGAGAACAATACAGCTTAATCGAAAGTGAGGTTCACTCTTTTTCGGTAATTGTTTGACTTTATTTAAATCAAACTTATTTTCAGATAAAGAAAATAACGAGAGAAAGGCATATAAGATAATTGTGAAATTTTATATTCCATGAAAGCAGCTTTTTAGACCGTAATATGAACATAAATAGTAGATAATCTTAATAAGAAAAGCGTTTCATTTTATATTTAAAACAATACGGCTATACAATAATCGCATAACTATTATAATATGTTTAAAAAATAATAAATACTTATGACTTAGATATGTTAGTCTTGCTCCTATGAATTACTTTCTTTTTATTAATTTTGCTACAAGGAATGTCCATATTTTAATGCAATAAAAAAGTTAAATTTCAGATAATTCCGACACGAAATAAATAATGCACCAATAGGAAAAGTAAAGTACCTTCTTTTTAAAGATACTGCCGTGGTAATACTTTTTATGTGACTGTGACAAAACATCCATCATAACAATAATGCGATTTTTCGTAGTAGGTGCATGAGCGAGCGTTTGCTTAAAAGCTTTTTGTTGCTTTAGTAGTACAACTCAATCCAGTTATAGGATTATTTTGTCATATGAGTACGACATTAAAAAGCATTGAAGTTTTTATTATTTTACTAAAATGCGTGCCTATGCTTTAATATATTTAACGGTTAGCAAAAGCCTAACAATTCTTATGAGTTATATTGAGGCTAATTTGAAATCATCCTCTTAGGCTATTACAATATAGCGAAGGAAATATAATACTTCGGCTCAATAAACAAATTTGCTTTGTAGTGATATCATCATCTCAGAACGTGAAAGAAAACTAAAGAAATCGTTGTGGGACTCCGAGATAAGAATTCCTTAAAAATATTTTCTGATCACGCTCGGTTTTAAGGAAACCAAACAAGTATAGAATTCCAATATAACATTTAAATTAAAATTTGAAATTAAATTTAAATATTTCTTTCTTTCTTTATAAATGGGGACAGAACACAAGTTCGTAGGAGTAAATGATAATTTACATTTACAAGTGTCATCGATACCAATATTTGTAAATGTAATAGCACTTATGAAAAACAAAATTATTATCAAGAAGCGTAAGCGTGAGCTGTTTTTTTATGTAAATATGGATCATATTACCATTGATAACACAGCAGCATTAATGGCAACAAATGAAAACGTTCTCTAAGCTTAGACATTTTGTACTCTCTTAATACCATCTTTACGTGTAGCTGATAGTATATGAAGCGTTTATGGTAATTTTATAGGTTTAACAACTTGCTGTTGAGTAATGCCGGTCTTAATAACGTAGTATTGTAAAAGCTTCTTTACAATTTAATTATGGAGATAAATTTGAGCCAACTTTAAAGACAGGAAATAGACGCCATATTGAAATTTACTCCCTATCCTAAGGCAATGCAATTCGGGTTAACTGATGTCATATGTTTCTTACTTCAAGTGAATTATCAGACCACCTTTAATACTTCATGGCATTCGTATAGAATTAAGTTGTGTAATGAAATTTAGCAATTATTTCAAAATAGCTTATTAATTAATATACTCATGCCACAAAAACGACAACTTTTAAGAAAAATTACGAAGTCTACTAATTAAAGTTCAATACATTTTGTACAAATGGCGGAACCCTATTTTACACTATAAACTGCACTTTAAAGTCGACAATTCATTGAACTTCTAGGATATTATAAGAAGTTATAAAATAATAAAAATTATTTTTCTAGGGTCACCTTTTTAATTTTTAGAAATATGTCATAACGTTTGAAGGAATTTTAAATGTACCTATTAACTGTATTTGTGTTACTTTGAAAATTAATGTTTCCTTGTTTTTATTATAATGAAACATAGGAAATCATTTGTACGTATGTACTATGAAAATATAATAGTTACTTAAATAAACCGTCTCTTAATCAAGGCCAAGCCAACTATCTGTAATATTTAAAATCTGGCGTGTGAGAACACATGACTTTCTCTTACGCACATAGATATGGAAATAGTGTTCACAAATGATTAAACTATTATTTACGTTTATTTTGGAAACGATAATTGTAACGGACACCCATCCAAATTACTGGACACACAAAACCCTACTTAACTTGAGAGATTGTCCCTGATAACTTGCTTCAACGAATTTTTTCAGGAAAAGCTCTTAGTTCACGGAAAAGGACGTCAAAGATATAAGAACTGTAGCAAGTTTCAAAAAATTGTTAAAAGTGTTTTCGAGAAAATAGCAAAATACTTCAAAATCGCAAGAATAAACTGGCACTTCCGGTCATTAGATTTTAACTAAATTCTAGACGTCTCATGTGCAAAAGATAAAAAACTTTAATATAGAATTTAAAAAAAATTATTACAACCAATTTCGGGAAAATCTCGAAAACCCAAAAAATGACAAGAGTAAAGTGGTACTTCCGGTCATTAGATTTTAACTAAATTCTTGACATCTCATGTACAGAAGATAATAAACTTAAATATAAAGTTTAAAAAAAATTGTTAAAGCCGATTTTGAGAAAATCTCGACAAACCAAAAAATGACACTGGCACTTCCGGTTATTCAATTTTAATGAAATTGTTGCAGTCACGTGCGACGATTGATATAAACTTAAATATAAATTTGGTTTATCTACGATTTTTCGTTTCCGAAATATCCTGTTCACACACACACACACACACGGACACACACACACACACACATACACACACACACACACACGCACGCACGCACGCACGCACGCACGCACGCACGCACGCACGCACGCACGCACGCACGCACGC
>JAHWXV010050332.1:0-10683 GCA_024586415.1 Phrixothrix hirtus
TATTATTGTAGCCAAGAAATAAAAGAAATTATTTTAAAAGTCAGAGATTATTTTGAACAAGAAAAGGTAAATGGTCAGGATAATATTAATATCAATCAAGTTATACAAAGAACAGATAAATGTTTACAAATTAGTGAAAGTACTGTAAAACGTGTAAGTGCAGAAAACTTACAATCTGGCACAGTTGATCTTGCAAAATCAAAAAGCGGCTGCAAAATGTAACATAAAATCAAACACATATTTCATAATAATTTTATATTTCAATAATTTATCTTATCATTAAATAAAATGTTGTCCCAATTTTGTCGTTTCTCAAAGTATTTTAGGCAGTACGATATAATATGCCGCTTCGCTTAAACATAACACAGTTATACCTTCTAAAACGTGCCCCACCTCACCGTGCTGGAGTATTGTGATGCTCTCTTGTTAAAAACTTTAAACATTTTTTATGGGTTGTTCTTTCAAGATTTCATAAATGTCTTTGCATAATTATTAACTAATTAACAAGTACTATCACTTGATACCAACAATTCGTCGCTATGTTTACTAGAATGATAAAACGCAACCATTACATTTTTATCTTATAACAGTAACACTAACAAAGATATCAAATTATAAAAATTAATCTAGATTTAATATGCTTTTATGTATCCATGGTTAAAATTTGAATGAATTTCGTATAATACTTTTTGAGTAATTAATTGATAAAGTGATAGAATTTTTTAAAATCGCTGAAAAGCACGCTTTTTATGACATTCTTTTTAATTTAGTAAAAAGTAAAAATCATGTAATTGTGAAATTTAAGTATCTTATGGAAAATAAAATTCTCTATCCAACTGAGTTTATTTTATTTAATTTGATTCAGTATTCTATTTGTTTTTAAAGAGAGGGGTCAATTCATTTGCATCCAATAGTAGGAGTGGATAGAATGTTTCTGGAAACTATCTTGGCATAATTCAATTTTTGGGCCAAAAATATGATAGCAATCAAATAATTCAATTTGCTATGTAAAATGTTTCTGACAACAATTTTGGTATAATTTCATATTTGGGCTAAATATATTAAGATGGTATTAAAATAATTCAAATTTCCACATAGAATGTTTTTAGCAACCATTTTAGCATAATAAAAGTTTTGAGCCAAAAATATTAATAAAGTAATTCGAATTGCCATGTAGGCTATTTCTAGCAACCATATTGGCATAATTCAACTTTTGGGCCAAAAATATGATAGCAATAAAATAATTAAAATTGCCATGTAAAATGTTTCTGACTGTAATTTTGATATAATTCCATATTTGGGATAAAAAATATTAAAATGGTAATAAAATAATTTAAATTGTCCTATAAACTGTTTCTGATAACCATTTCGGCATATTAAAAATGTTGGTCAACAATTATTAAGATAGCAATGAAATAATTCAAAATTGCCCTGTTGAATGTTTCTGGCAACCATGTTGGGATTAATGAATTTTTTGGTCAAGAATGTTATGATAGCAATAAACTAATTCAAATTGCCATGTAGAATATTTGTGGCAACCATTTCGGCATAATAAAAGTTTTGGGTCAATAATATTAAGATAAAATGAAATAATTCTCATTGACCGTAGGATGATTCTGGTAACCATGTTGATATAATGCAACTTTTGAAATTATGATAGCAAAAAAATAATTCAAATTGCCATGCAAAATGTTTCTATCAACAATTTTGGTATAATTCCATATTTGGGCTAAAAATATTAAGATGGTATTAAAATAATTCAAATTTCCCTGTCGAATGTTCCTGGTAACCATTTTAGCATAATAAAAGGTTTGGGACAACAATATTAAGGTAGCAATCAAATAATTCGAATCGCCCTATAAAATGTTTCTGACAATAATTTTGGTATAATTCCATATTTGGGATAAAAATATGAAGATGGGAATAAAATAATTCAAATTACCCTGTGGAATGTTTCTGGCAAACATTTTGCCATTATAAAATCTTTGGGCCAAAATTATTAAGATAATCAAAATAATTATAGTTACTTTGGACGGCGTGGTGGTTCTGACAATTTTGGCATAATTCCATTATTGGTTCAAAAATGTTAAGATAATTCATGAAATAATTAAAAGTGCCCTGTACAATGTTTCCGACAACAATTTTGGCATAATTCGGTTTTTGGGTCAAAGATAATTGGTAAAATTACGTGGAAAAATGTTCTAGACAGAATTTTGGCATAATGCGGTTGTTGTGTCATAAATATCAAGTTATTGCAAAACAATTCAAGTTGCGGTTTAAAATTTCTTGACAACAGGTTTGGCATAATTCCATTTTTGGGACTGTAAGAAGAATTAGTTAGGTATTGTTGAAAAGTACATATTGTAGGAATGCAATTAATTTAATTTGTAGCAAAAACAACGAGTATACTTATTGTCATTAATATAATTTATTATCATAAAATAAGAATGCATCGGGTGATATTCAATAATATTACGCGCGATTATAAATGGGTTTTTCGATTATTTTTTAGCTTAGTTATTCCTATATCGAATTTCATGCATTGATTAAGCATTATTTTTTACGTGAAAAAACTGCAAAAGAAACAAAGGAAAAGCTTGATAAATTATGGCACATCTGCTCCAGCGAATTCAACTGTGATTTATTGGTTTGCAAAATTTAAACGTGGTCGTACACGCACAATTGATGAACATTGTTCAGGTCACCCAATCGAAGTGACCACCAAAAAATTATCGATAAAATCCATGATATCGTTTTGGAAAATCAACGAGGAAAGTGGTCATTTCAAAGCAATGTTTGGCGATGTTTCAACGTAATGCAGATGAACTTTTGCGTAGATTCATAATTGTAGATGAAACATGGATCCACCACTACTACACACCTGAAACAAAACAACAATCAAAACAATGGGTTGAAGCTGGTTCAAGTGCACCGAAGAAAGCAAAAGTAGTTGCATCAGCTGGAAAGGTTTTGGCGACTGTTTTACAGATGCACAAGGTGTAATACTCATCGATTATCTTAAAATGCAACAAACAATCACAGGAGATTATTATATAGCATTACTGAGCCGATTGCCCGTTGAAATAAAGAAAAAACGACCACATTTGGCAAAAAATAAAGTGCTTTTTCATCATGACAACAAACCAGCTCACACATCATGGAAAACTCAACAGAAATTGTATGAACTACGTTACGAATTGCTTCCGCATCCACCATCTTCTCCTGATCTAGCTCCCTGTGACTACTTTCTGTTCCCAAAACTGAAAAAATGGCTTGGCAGAAGGAGATTAAAATCAAATAAGGAAGTTGAATGTGAAACTGATGCATATTTTTGAGGACTTGATAAATCGTAGTACAAGGATCGCCTGATGAAATTGGAGAAATGTTGGACTAAGTATATCGAGCTAAATGGAGACTATGTCGAGAAATAAAATGAAAGTTTGAAGAAAAAATTGTGTTCTCATGTTCAAACCGGCCATTTATCAGACCGCCCTCGTATATATGTATACAGTTTGTCACGTAAGTATGGGCCGCTACTTCAGGAGCGTATTATAGATGTTAATCTAAACCGAAATTACTAATATTCTTTTTTCTAAAATGTTTCCTAAGAAAAATATATCTCTAAAGATGGCGCCAAAAACCGCTTTTTCGATCAGAGCTATCAAACGATAAGAGATGAGTTGATGAGATTTTGGATTTAACATGACTGTCCAATTTGCTACAACAGTCCTAAATTAAAATTTGAAAATACTGAGAGGCGTCGGTTATGGGGAGGAGGGCGCAGAGGGTACTTCTTTACTCATGACTTTTTTATGCTACGAAATTTAGCAACTCTAGTATCATAATTTTAAAGACCAATGATTTTCAAGAAAAGAAGGTACTCCTCTTGTATGAAGTCGCCCAGGGCAACCGTTTTCGAGATAAACGCACTTCTGTAAACGGCTGTTGCTAAAACTGTTTTCTAATTGTATTGGTTTATTCAGCAATCGGAAGAAAAGTAAGTCAAAATAAAAAAGAATTTAATTAGAAGTAACAAAACAAAATCCACATAAACGAAACTCTAAAGTAAATGTTCAAAATGATTGCCTTCAGCTAAAATGCATTGTTCTGCACCCCTTCTGAGGGACCATCTTACCCTTTCACAAACACCTGGCATGTTGCAAATTTGGTTAAAACCATCTTCAATACATTGACGGCGATCGTCTATGTTGTTGACAGGGTTAGAATAGACGATTTGTTTTAGATGTCCCCATAAGTAGAAATCCAGGAGATTTAAATCAGGGGATCTTGCAGCCCATGACACAGGGCCTCCTCGTCCTATCCACTGCTGGGGCACCATGTTGTTCAAAACTTCTCTCGCCGTTGCACTAAAATGCATCGTGCATAAACCATATTTGTAGCCTTCTTGCTATTGGAACATATTCGAGCGGGGGGAGGGGCAAATCATTTTCCAAAAATTGTCTGTATGCCGTTCCTGTTAACCGCTGTAGCACCATAAACAGTCCAATTATGAAATCACCAATTATTCCTCCCCAAATATTAAATGAAATCTGTCGCTGGTGTCTCGACTGAATAATTGCCCGAGAATTTTCGTTTTGCTATTGATGAAGATTGTAGTAATTGATTATACCATCTCTGGTAAACCTTACCTCGTCGGTAAATAACACAAACAATGGAAAATTAGGGTTAACTGCACACTTCTGTACCAACCAGTTCCAAAATGCTACTCTTGGCGCAAAATCTACTTCAAGAAGTCCCTGAACTTTTTGGTAATGGTATGGGTAGAGTTGATTAAATCGTAAAATTCGCCAGATAGTCATGCGACTTACACCCTCCGCCAAATCAAATTGTCTAGTACTTATGGTAGGGTCTTCTTCAATTTGCACAAGCACATGCTCTTCTAATGCAGGGTTTCGTATTACGACTGGTCTGCCAACACGGTCAATTTTTCTTGGAATTAAAGAATTTTTTGAAATAATTTTTCGCCAGGTAGCCGTCTGCCAGGAAAATGCGTCGCATAGAGTCGCCTTGCTTCAGCCCACTTGCAGTTTGCAAGACCATACATTATATTCATGTCTGCCATTTTTTCATTGGAAAAATTGACCATTTTAAGAGCTTATCACAAATCACCAATCTACAAAAACAAATTAACAGCAAACTAATAGCAGTTACAGACACAGTGACACCAACGATTTATTTAATACCAATTGACAGCAGCTTGTCTTTTGTTTGATTGCTTTGTTACAAAAGTCACTTAAAAATTAGAAAAACTCAGTTTTAGCGACACCCGTTTACAACTGGGAATGCGAGTGCGTGTGCAAGTGGGAGAGCGAGTGCGAGTGGGAGTGGGAAAGGAAGGGTGAGTGCTAGTGCGAGCGCGTGCGCGATTGTGCAAGTGCGAGTGCTAGTGGGAGTTCGTGTGCGAATGGGTACGCGCAAGTGCGTGAGTTTTCGTGTGAAAGTGCATGAGCGCTAGTGGGCGAGTGCGTGAGAGTGCGAGTGCGAGTGGGATAGTGAGCGTGAGTAGTGGTGCGAGTGTGTGTGGGTGCGGGTGCGTGTGGGTGCGGGTGCGTGTATTGGCACGAGTCGGGTGGCAGTGGGAGTGCGGGCGCGAGTGAGCTCGAGCGGAAGTGGGAGTGGTGGTGGCATTCGGTGGTATTGGGTCGTATCCGCTTTTGACATAACGACCTTTTACTGCTCGTTTATTGTCAACATCAAATATACAAGTCTTACTACTATTAAGATTCATATCTTAACAGAAACCAGAGACAAAAACTACGTAAGGAATAAATAAAATGTATAATTTGTAAGTCTTAAATGTAGCAAAGAATTAAGGTAAAAATAAGTTTTAAAAATATATTTCAAATATGTACAGATAAGTAACCCCTAAAAAAAAGGGAAATATTCAAAACCAAATTCATAAGTGAAAGTTCATATCACAGTTCAAATATCTAGGTAATATAAAGAACATAGATTGTTAAATTCGAGTAAGCACATCATCACAAACGCAATAATTAAAATGCAACTAAGACTATCAGCAAAACTTTCTGTGTCATTCCTTACGTAATAAACTTATAAACCAAAAAGCCAAAAATTAAAACTAAACATGATCATAACATAAGGATAACATAGACGGCAAATTATAAATTAAGTTACAGAAATACCTAATGTGATAAGATCTTAAAAAACAATTTAAGTTAAGCTTAGAAAATAACGATTGATGTAATAGACAATACATAATCGTTACAAAACTACCAGACTGCAAAAACCTATACTTTAAATCCACTACGTAACACGAACATCACGCAAAACATGTCATTTAATAAAAAAATAAACGAGTCGTAAATCTGAGCTTTTTCTTTGATCATTGCGACCCCGTTTCAAGATCTAAAGCCTATAATTAGGGTGGTTGAGGCTGACCATTCCCTTGAAAGCATCAAAGCGTCTAAAGGGATTAATGTACACCCCTTGAAAGATCCAAGCCTTTTTTGGACAACAGAGTAATTGATGCTAGCTACTCTTTTCAAAGGGTAAGTTCTTTCCTCATAAGACAAGCGGACAAGCTCCATATCGTTGGTTCTTCGAGCCCCTAAAATAGGAAAGAAACCGTATCCTACGAGCTTAAAACCCCATAAATAAGATGGTCCGTCGAGAATCCTTCTCTAGAAGGCAGTTAGTCCTTAGGAACTGGCAGTTGGTCCTGCAAGCAAGAAAAATTTATATTTCCCCAAAAATCAAAGAAAATAAAACGGCATAACGAGCAAAGGAAACAAAAAGGTAAATGTATTTTGTTATTTTTAAAAATAAAAAAAAAGGACAAGCGCGGAAATGGATAATTTCGCAGCACATCAAAATAAATTTGAGCTGGAACTTGAAAAATTAACCATAAATTCTAAAAAATAAGCACAAGCAAGGAAAACGGTACAAATGGCTGAATAGTACCTAAAAAAACTAGAGGCCTGCTGGACAGAATTTAGAAACAATCACGAGCTACTGGTAGAATTTGAGAAACCAGAGCCAATTATTACGTAAGTAACTATGCCGGAAAGATAGAGAAAATCTACCGCGAAGACAGAGAATTTTTAAACAAAATACTTAGAGAGGAAACCAAGCAAAAGCGTAAGACTGAAGAAAATTACAAAAAGAAACAGCTCCAATGAGAAATAATGAGAACTAACATAAAAATTCGAAGCACGAAAGATAAACTCCAAGATGAGGAGATAAAAGGAACTCGGTACTACAAAACAATACAAAACAGTAGAAAATTACCAAGAAAAACTGCAAGAATTAAATGATGAATTGCAGATCCAAGAAGAAGATCAAGAACTAGAAATGGTAATACAGGAACTACAAGAAAATTTAGAAATAATTATAGACGAATTATTAGAAAAGAGTCCGTCGCAGAAACGACCAAAAAAAACCATTAGTAAAAGTTCCGCCTGTAAAAATAGTAACATTTACAGGAAATTATGAAGAATGGAATACATTCCATGATTTATTCAAAAAAGTCATTGATGAAAATCGAAGCACATCAAAAATTGAAAAATGCAGTACTTCCCACGTAAGAAGTGAAGCACAAAAAATAATTCAGCACTTACAAACAACAGAGAGAAATTACGAGTCATCATGGATAATCTTAAAAGAAAGATACCAAAATGAGCGGCTCCTGTTATCAATATTGCTAGAAAAAATATTTAACCTTCCAAATATGAAGGAAGAAAGCGCTTATCAATTAAAACAAATACATGACACTATTGTGGAATGCATACACGCAATAGAAAATTTAAACGTAAAGACAGCAGAATGGGGACGTATCATAAACCACACAATAACGAAAAAATGGGATCAGGAAACTAGAAAAATCTTTGAACAAACATTAGCCGATCCTAAAAAAATACCTCAACTCATAACATACATGCATGTCAAAAATTTAAAATGTTGTCATCATACGTTATTACATATCAAGTTAGACAAGAAATACCAACACAACGCATAAAAACGAACAAATAATACAAGTAAACTTGTAAAAGTACCCTCGCATAACATAAAAATCGCGGTTATAAAAACTGATACAGTTTCGCGCATTTTAATATTATTAATATTTAAGTTTAAAAAGACAATGTAAAAGACTTTGAAAATTCGTGGAGTGCGGGAAACATTTAATAATTAAAATAATTAATTATATTTCGATTAGAATAAATTATCGCAAAGCGCGAGAATGAAACAGCAAATAAGTTACGCTAGTGGAATAAAGACACCGCGTCCTAAACTATTATATAAACAACGATACAAGAGCGCTTAAGGGACTTCGACTTCAACCGCGAAGCCGAGGACTTCGATTTCGACCGCGGAATCGTAGACACCGAGTTGCACACTCATGGTTGGACTCACCTAGTAAATCAACCTTTGATTTAAAATATATAACCGAGCCTACAAACCTAGTTTTCTCTTGGAAGGTTATCAATGTTACCGCTGTCATCGATCGGGCCTTGTTACTTGGGAAATGGGCGCCTTCGCTGAAAGATAGTCATGATCGTCCAGTTAAACAGTTGCTTGTGCCATAAGATAACTGGAGTATCCTGAAAACCACCGTCATACATTGTGCGTGGCCCATCTTAATTTTGTTGCTGCAGTTAAATGTACGACTCAGTGGGAGAATCCTGACAGAACCACATAAAGAATTCGTAAACGCAATATTTAGTTGCTCGTGTCACAAAAGCTAGCGTTACGAAGCATTCAGACCGCAAAATGGATATAGGAGTACATGAAACCCCTTTAGGTCGATTGTAAATCGTTTGTGTACCAATATAAGAAACTTTAATACAAGATCCGTTATTAGACAACTTCCAAAAGCATTCTAGTACGAGTATTTGTTTAAGACCTTTAGAAATTAATTACCGTTGATAGAAAGGCTTCTCATGAGAAGTGCTAATTAATTAATTTCATTGATACCAATCCAATAGTATCATCCGTCCGTTGTTAAAATTAACATTAGCCGAAACAAACTGATTGCCATCAGCAATAATTAAATGCATCTATTGATTGAGCTTTACGAAATAAAATTCAATACTTAATTGTTAAACAATCATATCATTTAGGTCACTTTGTACATATTTGTCTTAGTATTAGATGCCCAGAAAATACTTACATAATTATTTTGAATATTCCATTATTATTTTGTACATAATTTTAATTTGTAATTAATCATTCAGTTATTTTTATAATATATAACTTATGAAGGTTTATTGCCTTATTATTTATAAACTAATCTAGCTAGGTACGAACAATAAAGTCCGCTTTCTTCCGAGTCCTGTAAAAAGAACCTACCCTTACGATGACTACCTGGAAAAGCAAAATATAAATCTTTTTCCCCACGGCGTAATTAGAGAAAACCGTAACGTCAATAACTCCATGAACACGACAACGCAAAAGACAGTTAAACAAGAACAACAAATATTATTGGCAACGGCACTGATTAAAGTCGCAACATCCGAGCGAAGACAAGAATACACCAGAGCGTTAATAGACACTGAATCAGAAGCTAGTTTCATAACTGAAGAAACGGCAGAAATGCTAAATTTTCCAAGGCAAACAGTTGAAGCTCAAATAAGTGCACTAGAAAATAACTCAACAGTTACAGCAAAATCAAAAATAATATCACTATAAGTCCTAGATTTCTGAGTAAATTCAATATGAACACGGAAGCACTAGTGTTACTTTCACTGACAAAAGCAATGCCAATGAACCCAATACCGGAGGAGCACAAAAACAAATGGACAAACATCGTAATAGCTGATCCAACATTCAACAATCTAGGTCCAATCGATATGATAATTGGAATAGAAGAATACACACAAATTGTAAAGCAATGACATCAAAAATGAATTAGGCTAGTTAATTTCAGGAAAAATATCAATCTCAAAACAAAAATTGAAATACTTAGTTTCTGAGGCTGTTACATAAAAATTTTGGCTTTCTTCAGGTTCGTAAAGGTATTCTTCAAATTATTCTTCGTATGTGGGATCACATGTTTATTCTTCATAATGTTCGTCATCGATGTAGTTGTAATTCTCATCTTCTGCATAAAATAACTCTTCTAAGATAAAGTTTCGAGGTTGATTGCTTTGTTGTATGTATTTCCTTGTTTGGATAGGATGTCTTACAGAGTTTCCTATTTGTTGTGAGGCGGGTCTTTTAGGTGTTACAGGTGTCCTCGGTATTGCTCCGGTTGGTTTAAATACGTATACATTAGATGGTGGTTTTGCTCAGAAGTTCATTGGTTGTTGCATTTATCTCATGTCGAAAAAGGGTCTAGTTCTATAAAAATTAGGTTGCTGATAAGTTTCTCTTGGATTTTGATTTGGGTTCGGTTGGTAATTCTGCATGTATTGTGATCTAATCGGTATATTTGGGGAATTATTATAATTATGAGCACGAGCAACACGGTCGTTTGTGGCCATTTATGTTTAAATTTTCTATATAAGTAAACGTTACGGAGTGATGTTCATTAGTCAACAGAGCAGCATGGCGAGAACATTCAGTATAACAGGTACGGGTAATAAAGCCGTATCTCTGATTTATCGTATGTGGGAAGCAGACAGCCGCTACACATACGTATTAGGATTGATTGGTTTTCACGGCGCAAACTCAATACGAAATATTACCGAAGAAAACAATAAATTC
>JAHWXV010050420.1:0-24783 GCA_024586415.1 Phrixothrix hirtus
AAAAAGGCATATAAGTGCATATTTTAAAGGCAAACAAGGCATATATATGCGCATATTTTGGCTGCATTCAAATGCATATATTCCGCCCCCTAGTAATAACCTATGATAACTCATTCTACAGTCATGGCACCGTCGTTTACTTTTGCACTGTTGTCTGTTGTCATGATTAAGACAGTTCAGACAAAATTATTTTCTTCGGATATAATTATTTCTTTCTTGGCTTGACAACATTTTAAATTTTTGGCGTGCATGTATGTTATGTCGTTCATTGCAATATAAGTATTTTTGGCACCTCTAGTCATTGAAATCTGTGTTATAAAAATTGCGGAGTTTCTTGCAGTTGGGGTATTTTGTGATTTACGATAGGTCCCCATTCTGCTGTTTTTGTTTGTTTGTTTGTAAGTGCTGAATAATTTTTTGTGATTTGCCTCTTACGTGGGTTTTTAAGTACTGCATTTTTTCAATTTTTGATATGCTTCGATTTTCATCAATGACTTTTTTGATTAAATCATGGAATGTATCCCATTCTTCATAATTCCTGTAAATGTTGGTATTGTTACAGGCGCGACTTGTACTGTTGCTTCTTTTTTGGTCGCTTCTGCAACGGACTCTTCTTCTAATAATTCGTCTATAATCATTTCTAAATTTTCTTGTAGTCCCTGTACTACCATTTCTAGTTCTTGATCCTCTTCTTGGATTTGCACTTCATCATTTAATTCTTGCAGCTTTTCTTGGTACTTTTCTACTATTTGTCTAATTGTTTTGTAGTACCGAGGTCCTTTTATTTCCTCATCTCGGAGTTTATCTTTCGTGCTTTGAATTTTTATGTTAACTCTCATTATTTCTCGTTGGAGCTGTTTCATTTTGTCACTTTCTTCAGTCTTATGCTTTTATGCGGTTTCTTTCCTAAGTACTTTGTTTAAAAATTCTCTGCCTTCGCGCTAGATTTTTTCTATCTTTCTTCAATACTTACTTACGTAATAATTGTGCTCTGGTTTTTCAAATTCTACCAATAGCTCGTAATTGTTTCTAAATTCTGTCCAGGAGGCCTCTAGTTTTTCTAGGTACTTTTCAGCCATTTGTACCGTTCTCCTTGCTTGTCCTTCTTTTTTGGCGTTTATGATTAATTTTTCAATTTCTAGCCCTAACTTATTTTGTTGTACTGCGAAATTGTCCATTTCCGAGCTTCTCATTTCTTCTTAGTTTTAAAAATAACAAAAAAGATTCACCTTTGTGTTTTCTCCAAACGCCTGGCTGGTTTGCTTCTTGGGTCGATGTACCGTTTTGTTTTCTTTGATTATTCCGGTGCGGTCTGAATTTTTCTTTCTTACAGAACCAACTACAAGTTCCTAAATGAATGACACAGAAGGATTTGTTGATGGTGTAAATTGCAATTTAATTGTTGCGTTGTGCTGACTTGACTTACACAATTTATGTTCTTTAATTACCTAGATATTTGAACTGTGATATGACCTTTCATTTATGAATTTGGTTTTGAATATTTTAGGGGTTATTTGTATGTACATATTTGATTTACATTTTTTATACTTATTTTAACCTTAATTCTTTGCTACGTTTAAGATTTATAAACCTTACATTTTTCCTATTCTCTATACAGCTTCCGTCTCTAGTTATACGAAGTATAACTTCCGTAAAAGATTTAAAATTGAAATAAAGGTACTAATCGAATTACCTATTGTAATGTTGTAATGAACACTAAACAAAGATTTAAAACCCATGCTAACAAAATAACTCAGAGCTTATTGTTTAGTTTAGGTAGACAAGAATCAAAATTTCTCAAAGTTTTAAAAATTTACTTTTCATATAAGCAAAATCATGATAAGGAAATTATATAAAAATTGTTGTGACTATTGATATGTTTCAAACATGGATTATTTTCAGTACGATTATAATAATTAAGTTTGCAACTGATATTCATAGTTTAAATTTAAAATGAAAAAAAGTGTTTCTCATTTTGTCAATAATTCAGAAACAAAAATTTCCTTCAATATTGAGTATGAACATCAAAAATTAGCCGCATTACAATTTCCACTATCCAATGTCATAATTAATTGTACAGAAGAAAACTATAACAAATTTTACTTTTTCTGGAAAATTGGAAAAATCTGTTATCTTGAGGAAATTTTTAAAAATTGTAGATGTGTTGGATAACAAATTGTATGGAAAAGTTGATAGGACTTCAGGTTAAACCGGAAAGTATATGTCAAAATATGCGCATCTAGTTCTTATATGTACAAATCCCGGATTTTCAAAATTTTATTTTAATTATTAAAAAAATGGTATATAGGGTTATTTTAAAATAGGCCAACAAACTTTATATGTTACTGTAGGGGTCTAATCACATGTATCCACAAGAAAATAACATAGTACACTTTTTTGAAAAAAATTGGAAATGTTGACGTTTAAAAACAATCGGAAATTAAATATGTCTAGACAAATTCTACGTGTTTTAAAGTAAATAACATATTATTTTAATACCAAATTACAGATTGTATATGCTTATTTGCGTGTGTACTAACACATCACTATATTTTCATTCTTTTATAGTTTACGCAGACAAAAATTTTGTACACGTTATATTGCATATCCAGATCTGTATAAATAACATAATTTTAATATTTCCTTCCTCAAAATTAGTAAAAAATAAAGAAACACTTACCATTCCACGAGAAACGTTCAAGCGTAAATTAAAACCTTGTCTGCCAATTCCTTATTAGTTAATCTATCCATTATTACATAACAGTTAAAATTAATACACTTCGGTAACGAGAAATATTGACACTAACAACGTTCTATAATACACAAAAGATCCTGATAATTTAACATTTCATTAGTTTGTAAACGATCGCCTCGTTATGAATGCAGTAAATATCCTCGTTTTACGTATATGAACCTTATCAGGGAAAAATGACTTGTATGAGTCATGAAGAGTTTGGTTTAAGCGGTTTTGTAATGGGCACTTTTGCTGACAGACTAAAAGATGCTTTCCCTCAATGACAATTCAATTTCTTTGCGCAAAACTTCTTCACTGGATTACAATTAGTGAGGAAGCTGAAAGACTACAGATATGTACAATGGTATAGAAAATTTCCCCTTTAAATAATATTGTATGAAGAAATCGGAGCAAGATTCCATTATGCCATGCATAAATTTTTCTAAAGACCCAGTTATTGTACAATGATTCGATGATTCTGTAGTACAGGTGGTATCAAATTGTTATAAAGTGTAGCCAATGCAATTTGCATGAAAGTATTGTTTCCAAAAAGGAGCATATTACTATTGAAATGCCTCATCTAATATATAAATGCAATAAGTATATGGGCGAAAAAGACTTAATGTACTGCAATATAGCCAATTATAGGATTAGAATTCGTAATAACAGATGGTTCCGGAAAATATTCGCACGCTTAGTTTCTGCTTCGCTTATAAGTGCCTAAATCCTCTATAGAGTTACAGGACAACAACAAAAGAGGTCTACATAATCAAAATATATTACCATAGCTGGATTTATATGGCTTTATTAGTTACATTGTCAAATTCTATTTTCTCCTAAAAAATAGAACATCGACACTTAGTCTGTCAAATCACAGCAATTGCATGTTTGGGAATGTACCTACAGCAGTGACACAAAATACGTCCGTATTGCACTATTCAATTTCATTGAAAAAAATAGACGCAATTATTCTAAAAAGAATACAACCTTTGAATGTAGGACCTGACTTATTAATGTACACCCGTTAGAGTGTTTTAAATGTTAGCATAATGGACTACAAGTAATAATATAATCTACCATAACAGAATCAGAAGTAATAATGATTCGATAGAACATTTCGAAACAATCCAGAAGGTTCCATATAGATGATATAACCACAAATGACTCATTATTGTAACTGATATCTAAATTGAAGATTACAGCAATAAGTCATGGCAATGGAATTGATTGCATCAGCTTTATGACTAATTTTATTCTTTACTAATGCAGAATTTTCTAAACTTCTTCTTTCTATGTAAACAGCTGATTAAATTACTTTCATTTTAGTTTTGCCTAGGATCATGTCTTATTAAGTAGCTGTTTTAAATAAATATAAAGGTTTATTATTAGTCTACTGAAGAATAAATGTTTAATTAAATACATGTAAATAAATAGTCGTAATATAGTGAATATAAGTAAAAATTTTTGAACATTAATTAAAATTATATCGGTCATTTCCATATTAGTTAATCTTTCCATTATTATACAAACACGATGTTCAACTTGTAACTAAATATACTTAAATTAATAGACACACAAACTGAAAATTAGCATTATCTTGTACGTTTTGTTGAATATCTTCGAAACCGTTTATTTTACGTACATTGTTTTGATGAAGAACCTCGTTAAATAATAGAATATGAGAGCTTCCATTTAAAATAACCATTTTTCTAAATATTATTGTTTGTATATTTAAAACTTATATAAAATATATAAAATTGTATAAAATTTTCAAAAATATTCTACACCAAACTATGCCCTAATAATTAGAGAATATTTAGGATGAAATTGACTTTGTACAATTCATACAGGTTCGAGACATCAAAAAGTTTATAAATCCTTCTAAACGTGATATTTTCAACAAAAATGCAAATATCTCGTAAACTGTTCGGAATAAAAGCATAGTTCCCTAAAATTCAACAAGGAATTAAATAATATAATAAAGAAATATGGTGTTCCATATAAAAAATATGTATTTACCCAGTTTCTGGGACATCCTGTATAGTCACAAATATTTTTAATTTTATTGCCGTGGAAATTATGTATAATTTTGCTTAGCGATAGTTTCTTAGTATTTGAAATATTGGTCTTTACTTTTTTAATTGCCCACCCTGTATGTATAGATAATACGTACAACATAAATATACAGCATAATAAAATGTGTTTCTAACTACATTAATCCCGTATTTTTAACTAACCAATTATATAATTCATAATTTAGCTGGGCGACTGTAACACATCAGAATGTTCGTTTACCATCAGATCAATGAATAAGCTTGAACACAAGTGCATTTGAATGGTCGTCAAAGCTTTGATAATTGATTTAGTAATATGAAATTAATTATTAGTGAATACTAGTTTGCTTGAAATTAACTTTAAAGTGAATTGAAAGCACTTGTTATACTGTTACGCTAAATTGTAGATTAAGGCATTGAATGGAATTTACTGAAAGCAAGTTGAACAAAATTATAAAAATTGAAAACCAATTTTTAAAAATTTAAACAACAAATATGCTTTGAAAATTACGTAGTGCAACGTCACTTCGGCTTTAGTTTATACGTTGTATTTTTGGGTAGTTCAATGACGATATCGGGTCCGGTTCAAGCAACTCAGTGTTCTGATAGTTATTTAATTTGCGTAGGTATTTATTATTTTTGTACTTGAATTCAACGCAGACTGTATATACCGTTATTTTTTTTTGATTGAATTATATGATTTACAAGTTTTACATGAGCTTGCACTTTTGTGATAATTTTGTCACATTTTTCTAATTGCTGCTTTCTGTGCATTTAACGATGGTCTGTTTAACTAAACTTTTATTATGTATATCTTATGTTCTCTGTAAGACCCTTGCTGTAGCCTTAATTACTTTGTTCTAGTTAAAAGGTTTTCTGAAGTATGATTGGTTTCTAATCATTTTTCTGCTCCGGAATTCTGTGAAATGCATTGTTTTTGTCAACTTTTTGTGGTTTTTTCTTATTTACATTACGAGTTGTTTTATTTTTATTTCTTAGAATATTTGAGCGAATGTGTATTTATTTACTAAGTGCAATTATTTAGATAAAATGTAAATATTTATACGTTTTATTTAATGAAATAGTATGTGCGATATATACATTTTTGAAATTCTTATACCTATTCTAGTGTTAACCTATTCCAGCTATTTACATGTTTTAACTCTAATTATGTACAAAAATTCAAATCTTGGTCTTTAATTTTTGCTATTTTCTACCAGAGAGCGTTATCCATTTAATGTGGCTGATATCGAAGGCGGCGTAATCGGCGGATTATACCGGTTGTTTGTACTAAATGTTTGGTAGGATGTTTTGGCAAATTATTATTTCTCCAATTCGTAATATTTTGTTATTAATAATGCCAATTGGTTCGCGTACTTTTGAATTTAGTGCACTCATGATTTCGCTATTATTTTGATTATTTACACGGCACTAACTTAATATTCGGTAACTTAATCGCTAATTTCTGCAGGATCTGGTGCCCCTAGGCTTGAGCTTGTCCCAACGTAAGCGGGTACAAGAGTATTTGAGTTGTAAGCTCGGTATGGCCTTGGAATGAACTGTAACCCTGGAACTGTAACCTTGAGTACGGTCGCACGCATTTTATGCTCATTCAATCTCGGAGAAGATGCATATTCTCGTATTCGTGTATGAAGTTTTGCTTAGTAAGCATCCTCTAAAAAGTACTGTATTTAGTGTACCCTGGGGTTCGAGAGTGAATAAAGAAAAGTTCTTTCTTAACTTTGTATCGGTTCTTTACGTTTATTTATACTCAAGTCACGGGAGTGTCATGAGTTTTCGATGTTTTCCCTCTATCCTAAACAGATAAAATTGAACACTTTTGCAAAATTTGGAATTACGATTTTGTGAATTATATAATTGTTATGGCTTTTTTCAAAATTTGATAAGTTTTGGTTAATTGCTTTCGAAATAAGCTAATTAAATGCGTTTTTACGTTTGAAAATGTTTTAATCGATGTCTTAAATTTGTTTTTAAATCCGTTTTATTATATTTCATAATAGTATTGTTTAAACATTAGATTGTTATTAATTATTGATCATTCGTATTTGAATATAACTCGGAATTCTAGGAAATGTGTCTGCCTTTGGCTTGGTGCAGCAATATTCCTCGAAAGCGATTCCTAACGGTTTGTTTTCAATTATTTAAGTATTATCTATACTAAAAAAAGTTTAACAATATTTCAACATAAAATTATATTTATAATAATATTTCGATTCACTGTCAGTTAATACGCATTTATAATTATTTAAACGAATACAGTTTTTAACGCAAAATTTTTGACATAATATTTATATAAGAATTTATTAGATATTTATATCAATTTGTTTAATATCAACATGTAATTAAATTTAGTTTGGTAATTTTAATTATTTGACTTGGCGATGTTACAGATATTTGTACAAAACCATTTATATCATAGTGTTACATAACAGCTTGTTGATATTTAATTTGCATCAATCAAATGTCTTTAAAGTTATCTATTGTTAATTCGCGGTAAACACATCTCATTGCACCCGACGAGTCGGCTTATTTTACGTATCGCACGTCACTCTTGAATGTTAAAATAATGAGATTCGGTAACGTAAAATTAACTAAATGTGCGTTTTACTTAAGATTTTCGGTTGCACATATAAAAATATTTCAAAAAACTCAGGAACGAGCTTCGCAACTCATAATATCGTTGCAACAGTTAGTTTAAAACATCTTAGTAAGAAAATTATAATAAATAGTATTAATTTGGACAAAGAACTTTCAATGAAATGCTTAAAAATTAAGTACTAGAAATGAATAACATTTAGGTGTTATTTCAAATGACAAAATATAGTAATTACATAATTTTTACATAGCATATGAAGTACAGATTTACATGGGTAGGTTAAGTATATAACCTATAAAGGTAAAACCTATGTAGTGTTGCAATTATTTTCCAAGGCTTATTTATTAAATTATATTGATAATGGTTTAACTGTGACAAAGAGTATTATCCATTACAATAACCGTATTCAGTTGTAATTTAGGTAGGATCTTTTCTAGCACCGTTTTAAAAACATATTTGTTTGTATCCTTAAGATACTCACCTACAAATATACGAATAAATATTTCTTACTAATAGTTTTAGATTCAAATCGAAAAATAACTTCATCAGCAAAACCAGGATCACTGCTAAAGCGAACAACTATTAATCTTTTTCATTTACTTGACAGATCCTTGATCCCAATGGAAAGATGTTCAGCAATTGCATGCATTGCAATTTAAATGGCAGAATCATGCCTAGTTTTACTCTTCACATACTTCACTGAACTCATGTTTCATCTGTATATTAAATTTTTCTTAAGTATTTTCTTCTCCATAGAACAATAACTTTTTTCAATAAAAATCGTTTTTCTTGTTCATTTATTGTGCTTAAATCCTAATTGTAGTAATATCCAATATAATTTTGATTGATAAAATTTTGGTAATGAATTATCCTCATCAACAGCTTGGAGTACTTTTCATATAATCGGAATTTCATGGCAAAAATAAAAAGAATATACATGAGATTTTTCCGACTCAGAAGCTTCATGTTCTTTAATAATGTTCCACGTTGTGTTTTGGCCAATTCTAATTTCAATCGAACTTTGCTTGACTAAAGATGTTTTACTTCTATTTAGCAAATAGCTTAAATAAGTGATTTATGGGTTTCCTTTAGAATTTGTAGAAGTTGGTTCTGCCATAACGATAAATAAGAATCAAGTTACCGCATTTATGCCCACACAATAATACTTTCAACAAATAAAAATCAAAATAACACTAACAACGTACAATAAAACAATCAACGAAGGTGTGGTTATATTTCTACATTCAACGCCCTCAAACCGCTAATGTTGCGACGTACAAATTTGTTTAAAGGTTTTATTTATTTGACTATTTGGGTGGAATTTATAAGACTTTCTTGCGTATATTTAAGTTTTAAACGATATTACTAAGCTTATTTATAGATGTGCGTTTGAGAATTGTTCTGTGGAAATATATATTTGTTCCAGAGAGAATAGCGTGTTAATCCAGAGTTTTTGTAGCGTTCTTTCGTAAAATCCCCTAGATTTTCACCAATTGCCCCACACCAAATTCACCAAAACACCCCCACGCCTTTACAGATCCTCCAGTGTGTTAACTGTAGTCATAATTCATTTCTTTGATGCTCGTTCCTTCACACATCTTTTCATAAACACTCGTTTTCGTGATCCAAAATCTTAAAATTTGAATTTTCAGTCAAAACTGCATTGTTCCACTCTTCTGTGGTCCAATTTTGATACTTTCTAGTACCTTCTAAACCGTTTCTTTCATTTTCTTTACTTAAAAATGTTTCTTTTAAAGAAATTCGTCCATACAGATCGGCAGCATTTAAACGTCTTTTTAGTGTAGATACGCTAATGATATTATTCTGTGATGTATTTTGGCGATAATTTCGGGTGCCGTTTTCCATCTTTTACGTTTACTCATAATAATAATATTACTTGGTTTTGTTTGAGATGTTACTTTTCGCCTTCCACTTACAATGTTATTCACAAGACTACCACTTGCTTTAATCTTTTTAACATGATAGTCCACTGCTCTTCTACTTAAATTTAGTTATTTCGCGATTGCTCTATTAGTTTTGCCTTATTTGTGATGCGATGTTATTAATGCACGTGTCTCCAATTAAAGTTCGCCTTTTCTCGACATTTATAATGAACTCGTTGCTCTCTGCAATATATCTTAACAATAACTGACATTAAAGCATAATATTTTGCTATAAAAACTAAGGAAGGTTTGTTTATATTTTATTTTATATCGACATTTGGGTATTGTTTATGATTCATAAAAATGTATTTAAAAAGTCTGTTAATAAATTCTGGGTTTATGATTTTACCTGAACCTTAAAATAGGAATTCTGGTTATTTAACCAGAAAATTGCAAGTGCAATACTTCTTTTAGATAAAATACCTTCGTTTCATTAAATGCCAATTATATGAGCGAAAACATCATTTTAAACTACCGATATCCTTACAAATGTAGGATAATATTGTAATTTCACCCTATCTTAAGGTTAGAGTGTAAAAGTACCCGTATATAACATAAAAATCGCGATTATAAAAACCGCGCGTTTTAATGTTATTAATATTTAAGTAAAAAGACAATGTAAAAGACTTTAAGAATCTTCGGAGTGCGGGAAACATTTAATAATTAAAATAATTATATATATATATATATATATATATATATATATATTAATTAGACAAACTACAAATAATGTAGTTTAGTTAAAATAGGTTAAGTAATTGTACGTATGTATCAAATAAGATGTTACCATTTTAAATGTTAGCAAGCTACAAGAAGTTATCGTAGAGCGCAAGAATGAATTATCAAATAAGTTACGGTAGTGGAATAAAGATACCGCGTCCTAAATTAGTATATAAAGAGCGACGCAAGAATACCTAGGATATTCTACGGTTTCAACAGCGAAGCCGTAAAGACTTCGAGTCTGATCGCGAAGCCGCGGACTTCAATTGGCAAGTTGTACTTCAAGTCCGGCCGCGGTGCCGTAATCATCTAGCTGCACGCTCATGGTGTGGCTCGCCTAATGAATCAACCTCTGATTTAAAATATATAACCGAGCCGACAAACCTAGTTTTCACTTGTAAGTTATTCAACCTTTCCACTGTCGTCGAATGTGCTTTGTTGCTTGGGCAACGTGGATCGTCGCCGAGGATTAGCCATGATCCTTTAGTTAAACAGTTGATTGGTCGATAAGGTAACTGAAGTATCTTGAAAATTACTGTCATACATTTTGCGAGGCCCGTCTAAATTTCGTCACGGCAGTTTCACGTACGACTCGGCGAAGGAATCTGACAGGACCGCATAAAAGATTCGCAAACGCCGCCTCTCGTTGCTCGTGTCATAAGAGCTGGCGTTACGAATTATTATACAGACCACAAGAGGTGTATGTGATAGGAGCGCATAAAATCCTTTAGGTCGATTATTATATCGTTTGTGTATCGGCGTAAGCAACATTGATACGAGATCCGTTATTAAACAGCTTTGGGAATCATTCTAGCATTTGTTTAAGGCCTGTAGAAATTAATTACCATTGGTTGAAAGCCTTTTTATGAGAAGCTAATTAACTAATTCCATTGATACTAGTTCACTAGTATCATCCGTCCGTTATTAAAATTAACATTAGCCGAAACAAACCGATTACCATCAATAATCATTATGTACATTCATTGATTGAACCTTACGAATTAAAATTCAATATTTAATTGCCATCGTTGTAAACGCAAATGAACAGCTAATCAAGCATTTCATTTAGTTTTAGTATTAGAGAACGTTTGCATAATTGTTTCTAATTCCTCGTTACGATTTTGTATATAAATATTTGAATATCTCATTTTGTACATAATTTTTATTTGTAATTAGTCATCCAGATATTTTTATTTGTAATATATAACTTATGAAGGTTTATTGCCTTATTATTTATCAACTTATTTAGCTAGAACAACAAAGTCCTCCTTCAAAAGAGTCATGTAAAGAAAGAACCTGGCCTCCCGACTACTGCCTGGAAAGCAAAATATAAATAATTTTTTGCTGCTACGTAATTATAGAAAATCGCAACGTCACAAGAGGTCCTCCGGTAGCTCATCTCAGGGTACAAACCGATAAGAAATTGTGTAAATAAATGCTGAGCAGTATACGCGCTATTGAAATAATGGATTAAAAAAATGTATAGTGAAATTTGTTGGGGAATTATGCATACAAAATCGGTAGATAAACACTTAAATTTGTAGATATCTATCGACAGAAAAATCAAATAAAGGTGTGCTGCTTTACAAACCATATAATAACAAAATATGAAGTAACAATCAGCATGAACTTCAACAAGTAAGATTTTCTATTAAAAAATGTAATTATTCATAATTAATACATTGACATAAAGGTAATTAATTTGATAAATTATATAGTTTTGGAATTGAATTAGTATTCGAAATATCTCAAAAGAATTATAAACATAGTGGGTGCGTTACCAATCCTGGTATAAGGAGAAATGGATGGTTCACAACCAGCTGGCAGGAAGCTGCGAATCTATTGAACGCCTATTGATGTTGATCCTCTATCTTAGTGTGTTACTAATGTGTTTAGTTGATGCAGTGTAAAGGAATCATGATTTCTTTTAGATCGAACTTATGAATAGCATTGAATTAGGAAGGTTAGTATAAGCTCAAAAGAGTTCACCTTAACAAATGCTGTGTAGTACCAGTAGACTCGAAACTTTTCATTATAAAAATATAAAAGGAACTGGTTTAGTTAAGATAATTGTATTCCATAATATCAAAACAAATTATGTTAATAAATATAAAGACAAGAATGGCTGCGGCGAGAAGTTATATTCTCTTATGTTTGCTATAAATTTAAATGCCAAAATGAATTGATACAAAAAGTAACAACCAAATTTAGAAAAGCTATTAAATTCGATCGAAAAGTTCTGTAGCTATCGTAAATGTGACCAGGTCGAATATAGCTCGTCTTGCTTTGAGTCCAGTAATTACAAAAATTTAAGAAAAAGTCAATCTGTTCGGCAGCTATTTCTTTCTAGAGAATAGGCCATAATCTCGTTAATAAATTATTAATTTCTGGGCAATTAATCTATTTAACATGCACTAATTTATAAAAGATAACAAGCATTAGTCAGATAAAGGTATACAGAGTTATAATTTCAAGGACACCGTGTCGAACATCTTTGGTGGTAACGCCACATGTAAATACAAAATTAATAAATAGAATAATTTACCATCAGATAGATGTGTTTCATAAATTGAAGCCTTAACTCAGAAAATTATATAATTACTAACTGGACCCTCCGCAAGCCTTCTCGCTAGCCTGCCAGGCACTGCCTGTCCTACCCGAAAAGAAAAGACAACATTAACCAGTTATATAATTGTCCATGTGAATAAAAAGGATTAAACTAAAATTTAGAAAAAAAATGTATGGACCGGTCTCGCCTTAACATAATAAGGAGTTAATTTTGTAGCGAATTTTCAGACTAATCATTATTGAACAAATAAATTTATTTAGGTAAGACAATTTTATTTTCGCAAGCTGTAGCAATAACTGTTTCCCTTACAACGCGCGTTAGTCATTCCCCTTCCAATACAGAGGACAGAAATTTGACACAAACAATGCATGTATTCTGTGAAAATTTAAGTTAGTTTTATATACAAATTTTTTTATTTTAATTTATAATTGGATTTAATTTATAAAACTTAAATTTAGAAATCTTAAATTTGTTCATAAAAATAACATGAAATTAAATAAGTAATTTTACTGCTGGAATGAAGTTACATGGAAACTGAAAACGTTACAATATATGGGAGGGGAAATAATTATGAGCGGTAGTGTCCATTGCCACTCTAATGAAGCGACACATTTAAAGTATATAAATTAATTCCTTTCTTATATTATTTACGTAATATAATATAATTAATAAATAGTTGGTTATTGTTATATACATATAATCATTGCTGACACATTATCACAAAATCAGAAATAGTCGAAAATTTAGTTAACACTTTCACTCGATTAAACTGTTCTTAGGTCACCTTCCAGTCACCTATTCTTAATAAGTTATAACATGCAGTCATTTAAATTTCACTTCCCAGTGGGCTATGAAATTTTCCCGCAGAGTATAGTTTATACACACCCACGCCAACCAAAGTCAATACATAAGCTGCAAATTATCTATAATAATAATGTCAACAAATTTGATGGGAAGAACTTTATTATTAAATTAAAATAGAAAATTTATTTACAATAATTACAATAAATGTACGAAATAAATTACTATAATGTTTTATTTCACAGTAATTGCAACAAAACCAATTAATAACAAAATATAACAAATTCAAACTGTTAATTTGACAGATAATTATTGCTGAGAATGGATTAAGCTAAGACATGATTTTTTATCATAGCCCACTGCAAACTGAAATTTAAATGATCATATGCTATACATTTTTACAGGGTTTAAAACGGTTCATAAGGTAGTAAATATGAAGCTTTTTTAATTCTTTCTGAAACAAGGGGTGTAGTAACTCACATCTTTTAAATGAAAGAAGCGCGATTTTTATAACTATGTAATAGACTATGGCAAGAAAAATAAATGGGTATATAATTATGATATATTTGCCTTAAGGTTACTGATTTATAGGTAAAAATTCAAAAATTTAAAAATATTCTCAATGTGTTTTATTTTCATAACCTATTTTTTAATGGCTAAAGAATAATTTCATATATCTCTGAATGTGACCTGCTTATTCGCAAAGTTTTAAATTTTTTTGAGGGGAACATCTGAATAAATTTTATTGCAGAATCAAACACCTAAGGATAGGGAAGCTATTTAGAAACAAATTAAAAAACAAATAACAAAAAACATACGAGTATGTGTGCATATAATTCAATATTTCAAAAATACAAATAAAAAATTTAAGTATCTATTAAAAATAAAAGTATCTGATGATGATCTTTTGTTTTCCATTTTACTAATTATCAGTATGGAATTTCTTCAAAAACTAACTGCAACGATAAATTTAAAGCGACGCTTTTTCCCAAATAAGGGTTATTTCATTATAGACATATTTAGATAATCGAATAATTTTGTTTAAATATCTCAAAAATTTAATTTCAACTCAACTAAAAATACTCCAACAATCTATCAGTAGGTATTTCATTTCAGTAATTTTTAAAATTATGATATTTATTTAAATTATTTCTTGATTTATTTAATTTACTAAATTTAGTTACTCAAAAACATAAAGATTTTAATTTTTAAGATATTCAGTGTTCACAATTTTGATATACTTTTTTAGGCGTTATTTAATCTATAATTTCATTTATGTTTTCACATTTACTTAATATTAAAGGGTAGTTGCAATAAAAGTACACCATACAATTTTATTTGATGACAAAGGTAAAGAACTAAAACTTAATGTTTAGAGTGATTTTCAAAATATTTAAATAAGGTCGAGGCGCGTTTCATTTTATTATAGGAGATATTCGGCACATTTTGGAAAGCAGTTCGTAGTTCCTAAAATAGTTGATAATCAATTTAAGCGTAAAATTGTTTGTAAATTCAACTCGACACCAACGACATGTACATTAATAGGTATGTATGTAGGTCATGGAATGCCTGAAAAGTAAAAATAGTGTCTTTCAGTTTTATATTCCACAAAATAATTCTATCATACCCTTATCATCAAGGTCATTTTTACTTGATCTATTTTTGTTTTGTATATAAAATGAGTAACATGAATAAAGCTAGGCATTAGACGTAATTATATAATATTTAAAAAAAAACCTTGATGCATGTAATCAACTAAACTTAAAATCCATCAAGATATTAATCTAGAATACAAAAATTTAAATGATAACAATTTACAAAATGTTGATATAATGACTACTTCTCGTTGTTCAGTAATGAAAATGGACACGACTATGTAATTGCATTTCAATAAAAAACACTATTATACAATTAATGAATAAACACTATATATTACTACAAACGAAAGAATGCTGACAATTTGATTAACCAAAAATATCATAAAATCAATTCAACAGTTACGTTAACAACATGTATTGAAGTTCAAGTCATGAACATAAAAGTGTATGTATATATATATATATATATATATATATATATATATATATATTGCTGTATACATAATGTATTTATACAGGTTTCTTTCTACTAACGAACGAAGATTTTTATTTTTTGGTTACTCGTCATATACCAGCTGTTATGCTTGTCCTATGTTAGTTTCTGTTATATAACTATTATTCACACCTTTAATGTTTGATTTCGGTCCGTTTATTTTAATGATGCTTATATGAAGCTTTACCCATTCAAATTGAACAAGTACATCTAGCATATAATTTATCTTTAAATATTAAAAAATGTATAACTCAATTTCATTGTATGAATCAATATATTTTAATTCCATATCTACAAAATAATAGTTATAAAATACAGCTACATGAATATTATTGTACTTTTTACCTTAGGGAACGCAAATCAATTTTTCACATTTTATTTAAATGCTCTTTATATAATTTAAATAGATAATACTTCTTCCAAACTATATTTTCAACGACAAATTGATTTCATCAATGCAACTGAGATACTTCTCGTTAAACGAATAACAGTAATATAACGTCTGTAGCTTAATTTCAGAAGAAAATAGTTATAGTACAGTATTAAGTCATTTACTGATTTTATATTAACCTATTGGGTACCTCGCGAAGCTTGGTTTGGTATTACCACTAAAGAATACACAAATCTATTCGATCTATCAGAGGAGTACACCCTAGCCTATTGTGTTGCCAAAGACATCCAAATGTTCTGTGACATCGCAGTTGAATTTAAAGGGAGATATAGTTGTGTAAAATAAATACAACAGCAAGGGTCAAAAATTACGCCGCCACTGCCAAGGTACGCGAAGCACTTAATATCTCATTATGAAAGCCTCATGCCATTAAAAGCCACGTTATGAAGACTTGTGGAAGGCATAATGGGACAAAGTATACAAATATGTGGCGGTACTGTTATAAAGTTAGCTTGGTCTAGACCAGTTTGATTGGCGTGTGGTACGTAACATCTTAGAAGTAGTATTTTGAAACACCAGTCAAGATCCTGGCGTGTAGTTAGAATTCAAGGGGAACTCCATAAACGAGGAAATTTGTGAACTGTGACATTTTTAAGAAATGGGACGGAAAGAACGGTTAGCTCTGCAGACTCCGGCATTTGTAGACAACAGTAAAATCATCACAAGAGTAAAGTCTAAGGATGCTGTAACGAGTAGTAATAGTGTTAAGGGTAGTCTAACAGAATCAGCGATAGTAAGAATTCTATGGAAGACTCTGGAAGGTTCCAGAAGATTCCATAGCGCTAATATAAATGATGTAATCACAAATTACTTATTCTTGCAACTAATAACTAAATAAATTGGAATTGGAATTGGAATTTATAACATCACCATTCCATGTAATTGTATTTCTTAATATTTTCAAATGTTACAGAATATCACCTTTCTATATAAACAGCAGTTAAAATTTCTTTAGTTTAATTTGCCTACTATCTTTGTCTTTTTAAAAAGCTATTATAAAGAAATATAAATATAAGCGATTATTACTAGTATACTCTAAAATAGATATTAAGCTTAATATGTATAATTAGATAATTATAAGTTAGTGAAAATAAATAATGACTTTTAAAGCAATTAATTTTTAAATATATGATAAACCATTAATTGAGCAATCTAAAATATTATTTAATTAAAGAAGATAGTTTTAATAAATTATACATACAGAATAAGTATAAATTAATGATTGATTAATAATTGATTTTTATTAAAATCGATATTTAATGTAAAATGTGGCTGCCATCTTGTTGAACACAAATCATTTACAAAGGAAATTTTTATGAAATTAGAGATCTTCATTCATTATCAAATATTCACACTACCGTCTAGTGGACTATTAGTCATGTCGGCATATTATCTGTTACCGATTTTTACATTTCTGTAACAAAGGTAAACATAACTTTTGATTTTGAATTATTTATTTTAAAATTTTTGGATGACATATTTGGTTTTTTTTATTCGCCCGAAAGATGTGAAACTAAATTTCTTATTTTTCCTAATTAGCTTAGGAGAAAAACAATTTTTTAAGATAATTTACCTGAAAAGTCTTAAATTTGCATAACACATAGTTGGATAAACAAAGAGATATGGATATTTATTTATTAAATTATTGTTCGAGTGGAGAGAAGACCTAACACAAATAATATATAATTAGTGTATGAGTAAATAAAAAAGACTAGAATTGTTGCTTATTTTTTTATGTATATAGTATTGCGGTCGGTTTACGCATTCATGGTGTCAACAAGACGTGTACATGTATTCTTTGAAGCATCAATCGAATTCAAGGAACTAAATGAATATGAATTTCGGTAGGGATGTTTAAAAATATATGATAATCACATGTAGGTTGTGTTTAATATTTGTAAGTCAGTTATTATAGCATTCTTGTTGAAGTAAGAAGTATTCCAAGCAATTACGCCAAAAATCAAGTTCCAGATTTGTATAAGGAAATGGTATTCGATTGCTAAATAAATTCTTCGAATTCGTTAGTCCCAAAGAATTTTATTCTGACATTTTGGGACCCGTGAATATTGCCCGTTAGGTTACGTGGCATGATTCGTAGCATCACGTATTACTAAAAGAACTTATGGTAGGTAAATTTTATCTTTTATTATCAGCCACATTTTCCCTAAAGAAGTTCGACTTTGAATTTCTGCTTAGGATATTTAAAAAATAAACCAGTTTACTAATAACTATTAAGTGTGAAGTTGATTGCGTGAGTACAGACGAACATTATGTTGCACAGTTATAAATTATCCGTTTACTTTATGATTTTTAATAAAATTTATGTTATAAGTAAAGGATGAAGATCCAATTTTAAGCCAGGAGATTGGAACATTGAACATTATCTTGTACATATAACTATTATGTAGGCCATAAGTTTAATTTAATTTAGGTTAAAGTAGAAATTCTAGTAATTCTAGAACGTAAGTATTGATTGTGGAACCTTTGTACTATTTGCAATTTATAATCTACTTAATAGTTGTATTTGTTGAATTTTAATATTTTAAAGCAATTTAGGATAGTCATTGAAGTACACTTTTAAGACGTATATATGGCAATCATTGTAAAATTAGTGTACATGTGCTAAATTGATTCAATACAGGTACAGTTATTTCAGTATATTAGTAACTTAAAAGTGTGTTATTACGGGGATGGCTTACTGGCTGCTAGTTCGAGTCACAAGTAAAATATATTTGTATCCAGAACATCACTGTTTATTTACTCGCATTCCCAGATAGGTACCAACAAATGGCAACTCAGGCAACATTACTGTCGTGTTTCCTATCACGTGATCTATGAGCTGACTTGTGAAACCACGTGACAAAAGCCACTAATCTCTATTTTTTATTGAAACTGGTGTTCAAGTGGAACTGCCAGCGTATTACAAATTTTTTGTCATTTATGTGAGATACGAAGGTTTATGGAACACCGGGCATCCTGTCTACAATAATAAAATAAACTGCTATCCTGCAATATTGAAGTTAATAAACGAACAATTAAGAAAGGGTATAACTTCTGAAAGTGGGGTCGTCCTGCGAAAGAAAATAAAGATGGTCTACGATTAAAGGATGCCCTACCATATTGCTCTACTGTACAGCACTATTTATTACCTGGTAACTGACAGTATTTTTACACTATCGATAGAAATACAAACTTACCTGCTAACTCACTTGCCAACTCAACTTACCAGCTCGCAAATTACCACCGTGAAAACGCACCTTTAGCAGAAAGACGGTTAGTACTATAAGAATTAATACGTTTTTGTTGATCCTCTTCTGATAGCTGTTAAAGAGATATCACCTTTTTCAGTAGTATTGTACGTACAAGTTCCCTCTTGCATGTTTGACATAAACTGGTTTTTCTTAGCTATCTTTGATTATCATACCAACAATAGTCATACTCTTTCCTTTTAATATTTCAGGAGCAGATAAGAACGTGAGTAAATTGTCCCAGGTAACAATTTCGTCAATTTCTTACGTCAAAGTCTTTGAGACATTTATGATTCGATTCCATATCGCCTTTCTTATATATGTGTATACATATATTGCGATATACTTTAAGTGTTTGTCTGTAGTCGTCTAGTACCTTTGTCATGTTTTGAGGTCGGTTAAACCTGTATCCGCATTTAGAAGAAAAATCTGGTTGTCAATTGTTATATATGCCCTAGGTAAATAGCTGTTTTGTGCATTTACAATAAAGTAACCTAAAATGTTCGACATAAACGCAAACTTATCTTCTTTTAGTCCATCTGAATTCGCAAATATAACATCAAATCTCAAGAATACTATTATTTCTTAGAATTTGTCTCGACATATCGCCGGTTTCATAAAGAAATTGCTCCATTTTAATGAATCCCGCAATTCTAGCTTGAAGTATTTATTACCTATAGTACAGCTACATTTAAAATTGCTATAAAAGCTTTTAATTCTTCAATTCTCAGACTCATTTGAGTGAATACAGCATACTTTCATTTAGGTGCAAAATTCTATGTTTTAAAATGTTTTCATCAATTATAAGTCATCAAGCCCTTACACAGTTCTCATTCACCGAAAATTTTGGTATGGAGTACGAATAACGTGATCTTTGCACAAATTTTCTTTAATCATGTCATGGTCCGCAAAAAACTGCATTCAGTTTTCTATTCCACCGATTGTTAAACACGCCTCTGAACAATGCCGGCTACATAAAAGAATATAACGCCATTATGCACATCGCTGAAATAAATAATTACTTTAAAAGATTAATTACAAACATTTATCACAAATTTAAATCTAAACTCACAATTGCTAATAATCCAGCCGTCTACAATGGTACTAAAGAAGTCATCGACATACAGAGCTTACCTTTTCTCGATTTTTGTAGTACAGAATAGCCAAATTCTTTTAAAAAAGCAAAATAACCATTAGGTACAGTAACAATTTTACGATGAAAAGCATTACCAATGCACATACCAATAACATAGATCTCCTGCTTAACACTGGAACATATCTCCTAAAATGTGCCCCTATTTAAATAGAAAGGTACTAACTTATTACATAGACCGTACGAATAGAAATCTCAAAATACGTTTTGGAGTACATTATAAAATGATGCTAAATGAAAAACAACGGGATCGTCTGCATCCAGCAAACATTTAATCAACCAGAATATTATTCATACAACTTTACAGAATATCCCAATTACCAAATACAAAGAGTCTTTACATAAATATATAAGCTGAACACTTCTACATAAATAGATTCACAAATGAGAAAAACAAAGACTATAACCTGTTAATGATCGAATTGCCCCTTTATAACAGTTATGAAGCTTCTATAGAATAAAAGCTAGACATATTTTGCTAAGAAACAAAATGAATTAATTAAAATTAAAAGAATACATTAACTTTCAGTCTATATTTATGTTTAAGTTTAGCAAAACTACTAGCTATGTAGTGTTGTCTTTGAAAAACAATTTGATATTCATAGATTCAAGCCGTTGGCATTCTTCCTCAATTGAAGTATATAAGGCCTCACCTTCAAATTCTTTCTTCGTAATTTCATTCAAGAGGATCAATAATTTCCTGATTATTCAGTTTATGTATGACCATTGTTAATGATAATATTACGAACACATCTATTGAAATAAGAATAAGGAGTATCTTAACTGTACGCGAACACAAGTGTTACAGAACACTTTTGTACGAAACATACCATTCTCACAATTACAGCACCCGATGCGAACAATAATTCAGGAGATAAATTGCCTCTTAGTGCTATAAAGAAAATATTGGTGAAGTCAAGACGGAGTAAAGATGAAGAAATCGCTTTTAGCACAATATTACAAATGGTGGATCTAATTTGAACCAATCGCAATTTGTGGTAGGTCCATATTTTCGCATGAAGGAAGCAATACCTTGAAAATGAAGTCGTTTATAATTATTCATGATTATTATTTATCATAACCCACGAAAAAATAAAGCTCTAAAGTGCAAATCTAAATTGGCTGAGAAAGGAAAAACTATCACACTGCTTTACAGTTAATTCCTAAGAAAATAGCTCTCTCCGGGAACTTTTATAACAAAGTATACGGAATGTTTGAAAAAGCATTAGAAAACTTGCAGATATGATTGAACAAGTTAAAACAATAGTAGCAGTTCCGTACAAATAAAGTTAAAGTCTGTATAATAAACTAGTTACAGCAGCGCTGAGTTACATTTCTTATTTATGATTTTTGATAAAGCTTCGTTGAGTTTAAACCAAATTTAGTATAACATTATCATGAAGAGCTCTGTTATATTAATAGTAAAGTAGTCCATTATTTTACCACCAGAATAGACTTCACTTGCAACTGAAAATTTGTTTAAATTATTACTAGACAGATATTCAAAATTAATGACTCTATTTTAAAGGTAATGAAGAATACAAAAATATGTATGCTGTATTCAAGTCGATAAATCTAATCGTATTACTAAAATTCGAAATCAAATATTCAGCAACAGACTTGGCAAATTAAATAACCTTGCTGCCAGTTCCTACAAAGCAGCTGCATAAATTATTGGATGTATATTAATTTAAAGGTAACTAATTAAGATATGCTTCTAAATATTGCCAAGGTAACTCTAGCCACTAACTTGACATATTTCTTGACAAGTCAGAGACGCTGCTAAGAGAACGTTCAATTTGTTTTTTCTATCTACATCTTGAAAATGTTTAAGATGATAAATGAGCTCGTTGACTATAAAACCCAGTTCATTATCCGTTTTTTGAACGCAATAAATTAAAAACCGACTGATATTTATCATTAAATCTATTAAATCTACGATAAAAATGTTATGAAATAGTAGTGAAATAGGTTAGACCGAGGCCATCGATAGCTTACCAAACCGCTAGGTACGGAATGGTGAGTCACACTCGGTAGGAAATTCTTTACTGCTCGTTAATTAACAACGAAGCAAAGAATCTTTATTTTGCAATGTAATAACAATTTTTATTACGGCATAATGTAATGCCAATTGCACAGAAATGAAAATAAAGTAACAAAACCTAGAAAAGAAGAAAATTAATAGTATACATAGATAAATTTTAACGTCAAGGAGACTTAAATTACGTACATCTCATCAAAGTTCTTTATAAATAAAGAATTATCTGAAATCAATTAATTTTAAGTGTTCCCTGAAAACAACTATTGAGTTCAGTTAGTAAATTATAACTTTATATAGCTTTATTGACTATTAAATTTACTTGCTTGAAAATAATATGTAGGTACTACTAAAGTATTCTCTAGCGACGCATTTATTTTATATGATGAAAATAAGTTTGGATCATAATTTACCGCATATCTCAAAAATAACGGGAAATACGAGAAAAATTACTATCCGCTGTACTCATAGTGTTGTTTTTTTGAGAGAATTTGATGTATACGCTAAAATATGAGACTAATTAGATATACCTTATCACAATCAGTGTACTGCGAGGTCTTTGCTTTACTTGTTTTTGTGTTTTTTTTTGGAACAACTGTTCAGTACTGTATTTACCTGCAAAACAAATGTAGCCTATTACCTCGTTCTTGTAATCGGATATTAGTTACGTTAGATAGTTTTGAGTCTCTACAGGAGGGTGCATTATATCTGTACTTAGCAGTATTCAATTTTTTATAGTTTAGGGCACCAGATGCTGAATACGTTAGGTAGAAAAGAGTTATATAGTGAAATAGCAACCGTTGAATACTATTTGTTTCCGGGATAATATAAATATGCACACTTGGAAGAAAACAAACAAGTTGTAATCAAAATTTAATAACAAGAAATTATTTAAAGAAAAGTATAAATTAATAGCAAAGTTTAAGGAAACAAAATGAATCTTGTATCATAAAAACATTTTATATGAAATGACGTAAGGAATGCAAAATAAGTACTTAGTCAGAGCTTCAATTTATTGATTTCCTTGTAACTTTACCGTCCAATATCCATTCGAATAGCATGTGGAATTTGGTCGACTCCGTTGTTCGAACAAGGAATACCAAAACGCAGAATGCTAGAAAATACACATACGAAGTAATATGGCCATAAAAACTTGAAAATTCAGAAATATGTAAAATGTACAAGTAACCATACTATTGAATAAGGTTCTGAATTATTTTTAATAAGTTACAATTAATCATTTATACAAAAACACAATAAAATAAATGTATTTAACTAATTAACCATAAATAAAGAATTTAATTTAAATTTGGTAATAATAAATTAATATTCCTTTTAAAATTGTAAATTTAATATAATATTGAATTTATCTAACCTTATTTCATATAAGGAACAATGACAAATATACTTCCATTTTTTGTAGTAAATAGAGTTAAACAATAATCAATGCAATGCATAAGAAGTAAAATAATTTACCCTCTTTAATTATACACGACGTGACAAGATAACTGGCTTTCACCACGTGCCATATAACTAATATGATTTAAACCTTATCTCAAATCATTTATGCACCGTTGTCTATGGAAATTATAATCGCTTCTTAGAATTAAGGTAATTCTTCCTTATTGAAAATCAAACCAAAAAAACAAATAAAGATTAACTAGTTTTATAATTACTAAAGTAACGTGGTCGATTTCGAATGTTTGCAGTTATGTTGTATTATTTTTGAATCTTTTTAAATCTATATTATTTTTTCCTTTTTAATGATAAATAATTCCAGACTACATTAGGTAATTTAATTTTTTACACATTTTTTTTTATTTATAATTTATTTAATAAGGCATACTTTAACAAACAATTAAATATAACATGTCGGTTGCAAACCTCAGTAAAGACAAACTTCCAAATCATTTTCCGTATTCCTTAAAAGCATGTCATGCATATTAACCAGACATGTTGGTAAATTCACGACGTTGCCACTGTTATTTTGAAATCGAATGTTGCCACTTTTCTTAAAATTACTTTATGAATGAATATATGAATTGAAATTTCATTGTTAAATTAAATAAATTGAAAGAAATTAGTTACTAATGTATATGCAAACATACATGCAACAATACAACGTTACAACCTTGTCGAATAATGGCATTTAAAGTAATCCCACATTTACAAGTCATCGCAGAAAATATCATTTTGCTGTAAAATTTTGTAAATTGATGTGATTTTAATATAATTTTTTCAGTTTGTTCAACTTCATTAAATACTTTAATCAATTTAGTTACTTCCTACGGGTTGAAGGTGCTATTAGATGAACCCACAAGAATTTCCTCATTTTCCAGCAGTTGTATAGATAATATAATTTCA
>JAHWXV010050445.1:0-12278 GCA_024586415.1 Phrixothrix hirtus
TATTAAAACTGTACACTTTATAAGCTCGTCAAAAAGTCGTTTACATTATAGAAGGCATTTTTTAGCAACAATAACTTAATTGAATCCTTAAACTTTCTCCATGGGAGACCTCTTAGGTCCTCAGGATACTTATTAAATAGTTTTAAGGCTAAGTAATTAATTGATTATTGGGCTCTGTTTAGCCTATGGCGAGGTATACTGAGTAAACGTTTCCCTCCTGTATCGTACTTGTGGAAGTTAGAATTTAGTTGCATCCGATGCGTGTTGCTTTTTACATAAAGCAGACAATTATATATAATAATGCTTGGAACCGTTAAAATTTTTAATTTAATAAAGTGCTATTTGCAAGAGTCCCTATAATTCAGATTAGCTAAGAGTCTAATAAATTTTTTTTGTATGATAAATATTTTTTCTAATTTATTACAATTTCGTCATAATAGAATTCCATATGAGATAGTGCTGAAAAAATTACTATAGTAAAAGGTAATGGAAGTATCAAGAGAAGAAAATTTTATTAGTTTTTTTATTTGATAATAGCGCACGTTTAATCTTTTGGACACATAGTCCACGTGATCATTCCAAGACAAACTGGAGTCAATTCTTATGCCAAGAAAATTAGCAGATAATTTTGGAAGTGCTTTTGAATTAAAGAATATAGTTTTTGTTTTACCTTAATTTAATTTTAGTTTATTGCGAGAGAACTATTTTCTAGCCTTATCTAAAGTTTCGTTATTTAGAAGTTCGATTTGGGTTTCGTTAGTAGCTTTGTTTAGGAAAGTCGTGTCATCAGCAAATAACACGACTTTTTGTGCAGCTAGGCAGGCGGGTAAATCATTTATAAATACAATGAAAAAAAGGGGGCCTTAAATAGATCCCTGAGTAACCCCACAACTAAGATGTCTTTTGTTCGAGTTAGTGAATTTAAACGATAAAACCTGTCTTCTATCCCTCAAGTACGATTTAAAGATAGTTAATATGTCACCCCTGATACCATAGAAATAGAGTTTCTCCAATAAACATTGATGATTTACACAATCAAAAGCTTTGCTATGGTCAACTACTGACATACCACAGATATCCTTGTTATCAATACCTTTTAGTATTTCTTCAATGACATTGATTATGGCATGAACAGTAGACCTGTCTTTGTGATAGCCAAATTGAAAGTCTGAGAGTAAATTCGTTTTTTCAAAACTAATGAGTCTTTTAGAAATTTTTCAAAAATCTTCGATACAGCAGGCAGAATTGAGATGGGGCGAAAATTATTTAAGTCACTAATGTTGCCTTTCTTATGAAGTGGAATTACTTTTGCAATTTTTAATTGATTTAGGAAAATTCGTTGCTTTATGCATCTATTTATTACGTAAATTAAAGGCTCAGCTATATTGTCTTTTACAAATTTTAAAACTTTACTATTCATCCCGTAAATATCAGGGCAGTCTCCGTTCTTTAGACTATCGATATATTTAATTGTCTCATTCAGCGTGATATTGTTTATCACAAAAGATTTTTTTGGACTTAAATTCTGTTGGGAGTTAAAATAATACCTATGATCTAAGTTATCATTAGGTAAGTTATTTATTATCTCGTTAGCAACATTGACGAAGTTGGTGTCATTGTTTTTAATTTTCAGTTCAGGATTAATAACGTTCCAAACTGCTTTTGTTTTATTTGTAGAATTTAATATGAAATCTGAATTAGCTTTTCTTTTGGTTGTCTGTAAACATTTTCTGTAGTGACTTGCGATATTTTTGAGTAGTTTTATGGCTTTCACAGGCCGTGTTGAGTTTGCAGTGATTGAAATGATATTTAATTCATTTCTTATGGCAGCTAATTCGCTGGTATACCATTTTAAATTCCCATTATAATTTTTAAATAAAATTTATTTTCAGGAAAGTACAAATCAAACAGATCATTAAATATATTGAAAAAAATTTAAAAGCAATTGTAAGCATCAGTTATTGAGTTTAAAAATTACGAATCTACGTTATTTAAATGCCAGTTGAACGTACTTAATTTGTTATAAGTAAATTTACGCGACTTGATAAAATTTTACTTGGTTTGCTGGTGCCGCAAGAAATTTGACCGATAATGTCAAAATGGTCAGATAGACAATCATTTGAAACATTGAATGCACATTTGTTATTATATTACTAAAATTGGTAATAACATTGTCAATACAAATTACAATTAATAAATATCTCCCTACATTTTACGATTAGAATAAGCAATAAAATTGTGAAAATATAAATGGACAAAAAAACGAATTCAAGAAACACATTGAAAACCTCCAGAATCGAGGGGCTTGAATTTACGGCGCTAAATATTTTCGAAGTACTTTAGAATAGCCCAATAGGCGCTTCCCTAGTAGTTTTGTGACTTGTAACAGGTTTTTCGACGCAGAAAATTTCTTACATTGAAACACTTCTAGATCCAACTGCGACGACCTTCTAGTTAATTAATTGCTTTGCTTATAATAACTCAATTTTTAACCTCTGTGAAGTAAGGGCGGCATAAGATATGTTTGCGTTGAACTAATTTCTAGTCTAATTGGCCTTCAGCTAGCTTATTTTCAGTCGGAGGTTTATGAGTGAATTTGAACGTGCACATTGCTCATTGTTACAGCTACTAAGAAGGTAAATATTCGACGGTATTGTATAGCTACCTGCGAGTGTAGCTGTGAATGCTACTAGTTCTGTATATTTTACTCCTGCCTGTATAACTAGGCCAATTCTTGGTCAGTTATTTGACTCAAATAAACAAATATGCATTTTTATACATATATTAACAACTATATACAACACATTGACATGCAAGTGTGTTATTGTGTGTATTTCAATCGTATGTGTCATGCAATTTATATTGGTTGACATTAAGGATATATGGGGATTAGCATTAGGTGATGTGACTTAATGTTTACGATGTAGGTAGTTAATTCTATGTCGTAATGTAGAAAGAGGAATAGAAAAACGTTCAAAGACCTTTCCTTACTATTTCCAAGGGTACAATTAGGTATGAATGTTTAAAATGAAAAACGTTCAATGCAAACATACATCATCTTTGCCGGTTGTTCTGGTTATACCTAATGTCGATTGAAAAACCTTTATATCCTATTATTTACAGCAATACTCAGATCGACGGGCAAAGCTCTATAGTAATCGAGAGGATTAAACTAGGCTTAGAAGATTCTGTAGAGATAACGGTCCAGAAAAACGTTCGTAGACTTGCTCTCTGACAGTACTTCTTAATGAGGGATGACTGAATGTTAATAAATTGAAAGGAATATTATAAAGGAAAGGTTTTTGAGAGCTAAACATGTTCTGAATTTCCTGCTTGCAATTTTAGTACATATTACTTCCCTATCATCTAACAGTAAATTTACTTTGGAAATGTAAATGTATACGCCATCTATGTGTCGGGTTATGTTTTCATATATGGTTTGTTTACAGTTTTAGTTAACTATTACAGTTTTCTACTTAACATTAACAATTTATTTTATTCTTAAATACTAAATGGCTTTAATGGTATTAACCTACTAATTAAATATTTTCAACCTTAAAATTATATAATTTTTAATTACATATTTTAAATTGTTATCTTATAATCTTTTATTAATTCATTTATTATTAATTAATTAAATGTTTTTATACTTCATGTTTATTAATCAATTTTACTTATTCTATAAATTAATTTCTTATCTTTTAATTAGCTACATGTATTAAGAATTTATATACATAAATTTAGAATATGATCATCTAAATTATAATAATTGGGAACACGTGACACAGCCAGTTAGAGTGTGCAGCGCTAAATATTTTCAAAGCACTCTGGAAGAGTCCAAAAAGTGCCTTTCTAATGATCTTGTGGTTTGGAACAGACTTTCTGAGTCTATAAGGTTGCTTTCATTGAAGAACATCCAAAAACTAGATGTTTCAGTTAATGACGCTGGACATTGACACAGTACTTTGAAAGAAAAAAAAGGCATCCCTGTAATAATTTTGTGGTTTGTAACAGACCTTGCGAAGCGAAAATTACTTTCATTGAAAATCTTCTAGGACCTAATAATTTAAGTGTGCTACGTGAAACGTTTCTAAAGCACCTTGGTTGGCCCAAAAATCGCTTCTTTTATGATTTTGTGGTTTTTAACAAACTTTTTGGCGCTACAAAATTGCTTCTACCGAAAAACATCTAGAATGAAACTGTTTCATGTCGTGACGCTAACAGTTGGCAAAGTACTTTGAAATGGTTTAAGTACTGCCTCTCTAGCGATTTTTGTGATTTGTAACAAACCTTTCAACGCAGGAAATTTTCTTTTAACGAAAATTATGCACAATCAAGCAGTTTGAGTGTGGTGCGCAAAATATTTTTAAAGTACCTTGGGATAGTCCAAACAGTGTCTCCCTTATGATGTTGTGTTTTAGAACAGACTTTCAGAAGCTATAAAATTTCCTTCATGAAGAACATCAAAAATTGAGCTGTTTTAGTTAACGATGGTTAGAGTTGTCACTGCTCTCTGAAACGGCCAAAAAGGCACCTCTCTAGTGATTGTACGGTTTGTATTAGACTTTCCGATGCAAAAAATTTCTTTTATAGAAAATTATGCTAAATCGAGCAATTTGTGTGTGCAACGATAAATACTTGCAAACTACTTTGAGATAGCCCAAAAAGCGTCTCCCTAATGATTTTGTGGTTTGTAACAGACTTTCGCACCCTACAAAATTGTTTCCATCAAAAGGCTTCCAGAATCAAACTATTTGAGTTTGTGACGCTAAAAATTGGCACAGTACGTGGAAAAAACCAAAAAAGTGCCTCTCTGGTGATTTTGTGGTTTGTAACAGACTTTCCGACGTAAAAGAATTGCTTTCATTGAAAACCCTCCTCAACCACATAGTTTTAGTGAGTACTGCTATATTTTTTTAAAGTACTTTGGAATAGCCTAAAAAGCGCCTCGCTAGTAGCTTTATGGTTGTGGTGATTTTCCGCGGCAATAAAATTGCTTTCACCGAACGATCTTTATTGACTATTTCGGTTCTTCTGATATGTTTAAATTAAAATGCAATTTCTAAATTAATGCATACTCTATGTCTTAGATAACTAGATATGAATTTTAAATGCTAATTTCACTTCTAAATTTATGGGAAGAGAGAAATGGAGTAGTATTGTGGATCCAAAATAAAGGAAATAATAACTGCCGTTTAGGATATCAATTTCTAAAAGCACATAAAAGAATTAAAATTATCAACTGCATATTTAAATGGCTAAGCCATAAATGCAATAGTATATATGTTTTTTTAACAACTCTCAAAGAAAGTGTCGACGTAGAATTGTCACTATTTTATTTTTTGTGTATGTTTCTACAAATAATAATCAGGACGATTAGCTATAATTTCGTGTTAATTAAGTTATTTATTTTTCTAATAAGTATAATTTTATTCCTAATAATAGTGATTTTATTTTGCGGCAAATTAGGAACAATGATGATTGGGAATAATTTGATATACAATTTTATTTTATTTCATTCAATGTTTTGTTACAATTGCTTTTTAAGCACAATTGACCAGATATTTTGCGTGAGAAAGTTAAAATAAACGTACATTTCAATGTTAAATGATGAGTCAAAGATGACCTGATTAAATACACGAAGGTAATTCGATAGGTAGTGAAGTAAAGATATTGGAATGTATGACAATGTAGCAGGGGACTTGTATAATTCATGCAGTCTATACACCACATACAAAAGGACATTGTAATGTTGACTAACATATCGGGCTTACCAAAGACAATTGCCAGTTTACGTGTTGTATGTAAAATAATTTACCCCTCATTTTAACCCCTAAATTATTTACTCATCAACAGATTAAAATACAAATATATACACATCTGCCATTTATATAAAGGCCGGGATTACGAACACCTATAGAACTTAATGGGCATCCAATAATGCCTCATACGTATATATATATGTTTGGCCATAGCTAACCACAGATCCTGGAATTAGAATAAGGCGATTTAGCTAAACTTACCTATATCCAAAGTCGCCTCGTTAAGCCGCTACTGAGCGTCAAAGTTATTTGAAAAAAATTTTGTTTCACTTGTAAAAATAGAATGCGCCTGCCGATTTTCGTGATTTGTGGTATGTTATTCTTGTTGAGTATAAGACATAATTTGACATAATTTTGGGTTCCATTGATAAAATGAAAGGGTATGAAAAAGGATATGTCCCGTCTTAAATCCAACAGTAATTTTGATTGCGAAGGCTGAGAGCTTCCATACTTTATTTCTGCGAAGATACGTACTTTAGCAACGTTTTTTGTACCTTGACAATTTTTGGAATCTGGTACGGTCTATCTACAAAAAAATAGAATCTGCATGCATACTTGCGGCTTTTTTGACAACACACTTTTAAAGTACTACCAGTTTCCCGAAGACGTCTCTAAATATTTGTGAATATTTGACAATAAGGCACGTAACGATTTGGGAACCTTTTCTGGTATACATACCCTAACGTTTTGCCACAAATTTCCTTCACAAAAACCAAGTAACAGCAACATGACAGTTTGTTCAGCAAGTGTATCTTGCAGCCATTGCCATCAGCAAATATTGTAAATACACAACAAAATACCGCAATTGTCACGGATTTGAAATGAAAACAAGTGATAATTATCAATAATTCTTAAGCAAACTTAATTGTTTTGTACTTTTGACAAGCGCATATTTAATTGTTTCTCATAAAGGCTAGGCAGATTAAAAGTGTGTTGTCAAAAAAGTCACGAGTATGCATGCAGATTTTATTTTTTTGTGGATAAACCGTACCAGATATCAAAAATTGTTAAGATACAAAAAATGTTACTAAAGTATGTACCTTTGGAAAAATAACATGGAAGCTCTCAGCCTCCGCATTAAAAATTACTGTCGGATTTAAGACGGGGCATATATCCTTTTTCGTACCCTTTCAGTTTATGAATGTAGTCCAAAATTATATCAAATCATGTCTTATACTCAACAAGAATACAATACCAAAAATCACGAAAATCGGTAGACGTACTTTATTCTTACAAGTGAAGCAATGTTGTTTTCAAAAAACTGACTCTCAGTGGCGGCTTAACCGGTTGACTTTGGATATAGGTAAGTCCGGTTAAATCGCTTTATTTTGATCCCAGAAATCTGTGGTTAAGCTATGGCCAAACATTTTAGAGACACCTCATATGTTGAATTTGGCTTTTGGATATTTTCCTGCGTTAATGTGTATTGATTCTAAAAAGAACCGTTTGTCTGTTGACGACGTTTCGGCAAATTCACATCTGTTATTTTCATGTCTGTTGTAATTTTCGGCTTCTCGGTATCATGGTTTGTATCAAACTTCGTATAAGGAGTTATGCGCAATAGGGCCGATGACGGGGAACCGAACGAAGAACGTTCGGCTAACAAGTGAAAGTAGCAAGGTCTAAAAAGCTGTATCAAAGCAGGAGGACGTCAGTTCCATACGAACATACGAACCACAAGATAGCGAAATAGACAGTTACGACAGACTTCAAAATGGCAGTTTTGAGTCGGCCGAAACGTAGTCCAATGGTTGTTTTCAGTAACAAAACGTATTTACGCGAGGGACTACCCAGAAAACCAATCGAACGTGTATACACACACACACACACACACTCACGCACACACGCACACACGCATACACGCACACACGCACACACACACGCACACACGCGCACGCGCACGCGCACGAGCACACGCACACGCACACGCACATGCACGCGCACGCGCACACGCACACGCACACGCGCACGCGCACTCGCACACGCACGCGCACGCACACGCGCACGCGCACGAGCACTCGCACGCGCACGCACACGCACACGCACACGCACACGCACACGCACACTCCCACACACACACACATATACATTTTGAATTTTTTTTTCGTGGTGAAGGTTCTTTTCATAACCAGCAAAGACTTACACGAGAGAATGCCCAGAAAACGAATTCAACATGTAATACCCGCCGAAACCTAGAACACAATATATATACAAATTTATTCTACAGCTTATACAATTCCAAAGTGCTGTGTTCTATCGCGTATACAGACCAAAACCGTTGTTCTTAGACCCGCCTGTGTGTTTGTGAAGGTTCTCAATGTGTAAAAGGGAGATGGCTGCTTGAAGATAATGTAGACAAAAATTTAGGTGGGCTTGTAAAAACTATTATACACCGCATTATATAATAATTTAGTTCCCGTAATTTCCTCACAGAGCAGCGCTGTTTCAGCTGTATAACTTTTATGCAAATGCAACATCCGTGACATATTGCGCCGTTCTTGTCAAACTCTTGATTTGTCAACACTGTAGTGGGTTTAGTATATTGTAGGATCTATTTATAGAAATTGCAGTGTCAGTATTTTAAAGATAGGTGGTAAGGTATTGAGAATTTTATATTTATAATTAGAATAAACTAGATTTTCGCAAATGTAGCCTTCAACTGAGAAGAACCTAGCGCACTATTGATATCACTATTAAAAAACGTCCTCTCGAATTTTAAATTTATTCCACATTCATTTATGATACACGTCTTCAGAAATGCTTGTGCTTCCTGTGGTACTTTTGTGTGAATTTTGTTCTTTTAAGCCGATTGATCCGCTAATAAAAGATTTTTCTCCCGTCATTCTTCTGTGAAAATTTTTGTTTCGTAAAGCCTTTCTAATAGTTGCAGGATTTACTATTGTACCCGATGCTAAAGCTAGATCTATAGCAAGTGTCTGATGACTAATTCGAAGGTTTTGATGCACTTATTTTAAAATTTGCTGCTCATCCGGTGCGTTTAATATTTTTGAACGGCCTGTTTGCTGTCTATTTTCTATGATATTTATCTCCTTAAATTTTTTAGTTTCGTACTGAATCGTGGTGTGTGGTTATCTAACTTCTTTTGTAAACTGATGTAAACTTTTACCTTGTTTAAGTAATAGAATAATCTTTTCTCTATCACTCACAGTCCTTTCACCGTCGGAGGTATTTCTCGCGAAACTGTGATTTAATGTTGTTGTATTTATTAGGTATACTACCAAAAACTACTTAGCAGTTCGCCTCTACGAAGTTAGCACCCTGCTTCTCGAATTAGCAAATTTCAAAAGTTGTGCTGAATTGTGCTAGGCTTGTGCTAAATTGCGCTCGAACATTATGACCATAATACGAAATATACGTCAAAAAATTGAAAAAAAAACATATTTTAGACCAGCGCCCGAATTACCGTGTTTCGCAAGTTTCTTAATTGTGCTAGATTGTATTAACATTGTGCTGAAGTGGTACTTGGAAAAAAAATTATTACAGAAAAAGTTACGCCCAAAAAACGTTTTCGAAGATATAGGATTGAAATAACGTTTAAATTAACATCAATCGTCCCAGTTTCACATAATTATATATCTGAGTTGTGCTAGCGTAGCCAATTTTGCCTGCACAACGATATAAAGAGCACTTTACTCTTGAACGTGGCAGTTTGCAACGGCATTTTATGTCCAAAATTGGATGTTCTGACGGTGCGATGACCAGAAAATTACATATGTATGTTGTGCTAGTGTACTGCAACTTATCGCAATCACCAATTTCGTCATAAAAGTACTATAAAGGACACTTTACTCTTGAACGCGGCTGTTCGCAACGAAATTTTATATCCAAATTTCGATGTTCTGCCGATTCGGAAACTACCAACTTACATGTATGAGTTGTGTTAGTGTAGGATAACTTAGTATAATCGCCAATTTCGCCATCACAGCACTATAAAGGACACTTTACTCTTGAACGCAGCTGTTCGCGACGACATTATATATCCAAATTTCGATGTTCTGACGATTGGATGACCACCAACTTGCATGCATGAGTTGTTCTAGCGTAGCACAACTTAGCTCAACTGCCAATTTTGCCAGGACAAGAATATAAAGGGCACTTTACTCTTGAACGTGACCGTTCCCAACGGCATTTTATGTCCAAATTTGGATGTTCTGTCGTAGCGATGACCACAAAATTAATTGTATATCTATGTTGTGCCAGCGTAATACAACTCAACAGAATCACCAATTTTGCCAGCACAACGATATAAAGGGCACTTTACTCCTGAGCGTGGCCATTCGCAACACAAAAATTTTGTTTAATACTCCTGCGCTTTCACATTTCAGGCCCTCGATATGCTGTAAAATCCCATTTCGGTTCTGGGGATGACAGCGTAATTGTGTCGAAAATAACTGTTTGTTGCTATAGCAAACTGACACTTGTGGTAGCTTGTAGACAATCATAGAAAGCGGGATTTTACTGATGATCGGAGAAAAATCATTTTTTAGACTTGTATCTACTTATATCTAGCTTTGTTTGTATGTTTGTTTGTTTTTGTGGCTGAGGGTTCGGGATAGGAAATTTACTTTGGCCCTCTTGGACCAGAATAGCTGTATAGTCATATCGCCATACCTACTAGAATTTTGCCGAAATGACACGGGACCTAAAATTTTACTTCCGTATCCGAGAATAAGTCATGTTTCTTAAATTTTTCTCAGCTGGAAAATTTATCGACTCGATCGGATTTGAACCAGCGTCTGTTGAGTTCATATATCTAGGTTACAATGCAAACATTACATTACAAATATTTTATATTATAAAACTTGTTTTAACTATGTTTACTCTTTGTGATTTTTGATTCACGGATTTAAGTCGTATTTTAAGAAAGCATGCCAAATTGCGAGTAAATTTCAAAATATTTATTAATACAGGTTTTCAATATACGCCCAATTCACTTATCAAAATATTTATGTCAAATAAAATTTACCGCAGTTGTAAAAACATTCAGAAGCAGGTGCTGATGCAGCAAATCAGTCGCTTACTATATCTGCGCATGTACGACTTGAACTGAAAGTAAACTTGCTTATAATATGAAAGCTTTCCCACCACTTCAAGTTAATGGAAATTATACTGTGAAGTCGTCACTATAAATGACACTACGGTGTCATCCAAGCGTGAAATTTGCAATTTCAAGCTGAAGTGATATTGATGTAAATATAAGGTAGCATTATAATATGTTTCAAGGAAATCCACTTAACATTGAGAATGCACATGTAAAAATATTTTCTTATTTACTAGACAGATAACTTATTGTGGCGTCGTGTTATAGTCAAGTTTCATATGACCCTTCAAAACATTGAATTTAAGTCAATAAACTTTTTAATTGCAATAACGTATTTACTTCAGGTAAAAATAGAACTGCCACATTGCGTTGAGTAAAATTAAAGAATGGAAAAAATGTTATGGGGAACGAAAATGCAGGTTCGCCCACATAACGTAAACAAAAAAGAATCTAGTAAGGCCTATGACTAAATCAGTCATAGCAGAGATTGGCTAGTAGGATGTAGCTTTGGTAACTCCCAGGTAACAATATATATTAAACAGTGCATAGCGAATCCGTTACTAGGATCTAAAAGTGCTAAAGAGGTCCCAGCTAAACTCAGAAAAGAAAGCTAATAAAAAGAGGCACATTAAGCTTGGGTGCGGCTGTTCACACCGACGTTCTATATCCAAATTTCGATGTTCTAACGAGTCAACGACCGCCAAATTACACATCGGAGTCGTGATAGCGTAATACGACACAAATATGCAATTTGGTGGTCATCGAATCGTCAGAGCATCCAAATTCGGACATAGAATGCTCTTGCGAACGGCCGCGCTCAATAGTAAAGTGCCCTTCATGTCGTTGTTCTAGTAAATTGGCTATTGTGTTGACTTGTGCTATGCTAGCACTACTCATATATGCAAGTTGGTGGTCATCGCATCGTCAGAACATCGGAATTTGGATATAGAATTCCGTTGCGAACGGCCGCGCTCAAGAGTAAAGTGCCCTTTGTATCGCGAAACATCGAAATTAGCGGTTGTGTTAAGTTGTGATACACTAGTGCAGCTCATATATCTAAGTTGGTGGTCATTGCATTGTTAAAATATCGAGATTTGGACATAGAATGCCGTTGCTAACGGCCACGCTCAAGAGTAAAGCCCCTTTATATCACTGTACTGATTAAATTGGCGATTGTTCTAAGTTCTACTACGCTAACACAACTTAGAAATAGAATTAGATGACATACAAATAGCTGATATTAATTTAAACGTTACTTCAATCCTGTATGATCGAAATCGTTTATTGGGCGTAAGTTTCTCTGTAATTATCTTTTCAAAATACTACTTTAGCACAATGTAGCACAACTTAGAAAAATTTAGAAAATTGCGAAATACGCAAAGTGGGGGGGGGGG